>JABJVR010000043.1:1221466-1252633 GCA_025773905.1 Chitala chitala | reverse complement strand
AACTTTTTCCCTGCCCCTAAAAACTTTCCGCGCCCACCCCCCCCCCCAGAACTGTCTCACTCTCTCTCACACACACACACACACACACTCTTCAACACCGTGCACCCACACAAAATCAGACTGTCAGCAGGCACATACACATGCACGTACGTTTTGTTTACGCAGTAATTTCAGTCTTGAACACATTCCACTGTTTTCTCACACTGGGACACCCACAGCTGGTTTTAGTTGGCATCATAATGGCATAAAGTGTATTCTGACTTTTCACCAGTTGTTTCAACTGTAGTATAAAAACACCGATTTGCATGCAAAGTTTTGTTTTAGACCATTTTGGTCTTTTAGATGCAGAAATATTTCAAGACCATTTGATCACCAAACAGCTCTTCTGAGACAAGTTCAAGATGGCAAGCTTTTTGTAGCAGTTCCTTCATTGCTACATGACTTGTGATTCATGCTGCCTCAGATGTTATATGAGAGCAAGCAGGCCAGGTGTTATCATCTACTTAAGAGCAAGGTGAGTGATACAAACCACTGCCTGTCTTCAACTCTCAGATTTGCACTCAAGGTTTAATAACTAGTAATTCAACGTATGTTTTGTGTACTGTATATCTGCTGGTGTTTGTGTTCAATTCCACAGGAGGGGTAAAGCAGGCATTAACACGAATGTACAAAGAGCATGAAAACGCCTTCAAAATTTCACAACGCAAGCCAGCAGGAATATAATTGCCTATAAAAGCATTGTTTTGTCATCTCAGCAGGAGAAGTTACAGTGTGGGTAGACTGCAAAACAGGAAATTGATAGCATCATTCAGTAATCATGTGAACTTCTCACTATCGCTGTGTGATTTAATGCAGCAATTCCCAACAACTAGCTCCTTAATTAGCCCAGTCCTCTTAATTAAGTCGACTGAGTTTAAGATAGATGTAACTTTCACATCTATTAATGGTCACAACCTCTATGTTAATTAAGATAATTGTGTTAAGAGGACAAGCGCTACTAATTAAGATGCAATTTTTTTTTTTTATTTGTACTACTCAAACTAAACACACCAAATGAAAACAAACCCTAATTTAGAGATTCATAAATATATTACAAAAGTTTCCAATGGAGAATGTCCATAAGATATGTGAAGTAATGCAGAGAATACACAGCTCAATTATGAGTGTGGAATTGAAATAAATAAAATTTAAAAAAAAAAAAAACGGAGATTATAGTGTTTTCAATATCAGGGTTTGAGAGCCACTCATTTAAGTGCCCCTCTGTAGTGAGTCATGGCAGTGAATATGAGCTATGTGTGCTAAAATAGTAATGCTTCCATTTCAGGAGTGCACCTTCTGCGCACCAGCTCTCAAAGAACTAAACAGCTTGGTTGCATTGATGCTAAAACAACGAATGGGGCGAGAACCAGAGAGCACGTGAACAGAACTGAAACAAAGACACTTTACTGGAACGTACGCAAACTCGTCCCAAGTTCAGAAACCCTAAGATGAGACTAGACTTACAGTAAAGTGTACAGCAATGACACTGAGGCGACAAATCCGCTGTTCAGTTGGAAATAATGAGCTCATTAGCGCTGCGACAACCTGATCAGGCCGTGACACGGGATGTAGTTAATATGAACAGTCGTATAAACTTACACTTATGTTGTGTGGTTTAATGCTGTGTTCTTTCAGTTCCAGCGCAGGCACGTCCAACACCTACCTGCACAAGTGACACACACTGTGCACGGTCCCCAAGGTGTTATGAAATGACCGCTCTCCTAGGCAGTAAAACAAACGCATTCTGCACGGTTCGGAAACGATTGTACGGATGAAAAGAAACGGACCTTAAGGCCACTGTACGTGGCACTGCAGCACTCGGTCTATCACTGGCTGGTAAAACCCATTGGGAAACAGTAAACTAGCAAATCTGACATAACCGTGAGTAATTTTCAATCCACTAAATGAAACTGTAGAGGGTTCACTGCCATGTAAAAATTTAAATCTTCTGACCCGTTTATGACGACTGCTTTGTTACAGGCCCGCGACCAAACACTTCTCGCTATACGCTCTTAATTATCATGCGCGCGTGCACAGTAACGTGCCACGCTCAGGTTGCTGCACGCGTGTTCGGGCGGATGCAAAGCTGTTGTGTGAGTCACGTACAAATTTATACGTGACCAGGACTGTTTCACTTGAGTTTATTTATGGAAATATGCTATAACATGAAATTGAAAATACGCACTCGCTTACGTTTCTCTATTCTATTTTTCATTTTGATGATAATTATAATGGTATCATCTTAGAGCAAATACTAAAATGATTTATTCAGCAGCATATTTCACTGTTGCAATCAGGCATAGTACAATGTATTATGTGCTACTCATAGTTTATTATGTCTGATTACTGTAGTGAGATACGCTGTTTAAACATATCGTTCCCGTAATAGATTATGAATGGCTCATATTTGTCAGTGTTACAGTGTAGATTTATTTCTTCAAATAAGGTAAAGTACAGGTAAAGATATTTATTTTATAAAGCCAACAGCTTCATTTATTAAAAGAAATATAAAGACACGCCAAAATATCATCTAAATGGCACAAGCACTAATGTCTGCTGATACAAATTGGAGTAGGCAATATTACCAAATACAGGCTTTGTGATGTATTAATAAACACCATCTTCATGGTTCCACACACCAAAAGAAATAACCTGGGCTAGAAGAAGCCCTATATTGTTTAAGGTTGTGCTATATGTAGATAAAATGTATAAAGAATAATGAGCCACTCCTTGCATCCTTTGGTATGGTTTTCATCTTGACTGTGGCTGAAGATTGTGGTGAGATGTGTTAGAGTTCAGAATGGCAGCTGTCTGTTCCCCCCGTCAGATGTTCCTGAGCTCCCAGGGATGTTCAGACTGAATCTCTGAGGTCAGAGCAGAGCGCATGTGCTCTCATCCATCTGGAAGGAGTATGGGGTCAGACAACAAGGAAACATCACACGGCCCGGACCATCGCAGTATTTCGTCTTCCACATTCAGCAAGAACAGTGTGTGTGAGTGCGTACGCGCACGCACAGAAACGCGTGATTGTATACACAGCACATACATACACAAGGACTGACGAGGGGGAAGAAAAAAAAACGTAACAACACAGCAAGGTGTGATCAAATATAAACTCACTCACACTGCGATGTAAATATCTAAAATTCACAGACACGCGTACAGCGAAGTACGTGACGTCCTGTGACGATTGGTCGCTGCAAGAACGGACAGGCGTCCGCAAGATAACAGGTAAAGTCAAGGTGACAAGTTCGGCCAGGACATTACTGAATTAAAGTGAGGACTATATCACTTTGGAGAGCGATAAGAGCGCTGCGTACAAGGCAGAGGAGAGGGGGCCATCAACGAGGTGTGCATCTGTATTGTGACAGAAACAATCCTCCAGAAGTGAGGGCTGATTTCCCCCAGGGCTGAAGGGGACAATTCCTGAGTAAATCCTGCGAGAACCCCGGCAGGTCTCTAGTTAGCCAATTTTCCTGTTGCTTATCTATTTATTGTTGCTACATCGTTCCTTCAATCATCCCAAATTGCCTTTTTCTGTTGTTCAGATATAATGCTGCGGAATCCTTTTAATTTCACCATGTGCGCTGCTGACGTTTATGCGCGGTTAAACAATAAGAGAAAACCCAATGGGAAATCCATAATACATTACAGAAATAAAACCGCTCGGGCTGCATTTTCATTCAAAGCCCCTCATATCACTGCTGACTTCCTTGAAAATTGCAATGGCTTTCTTTAACAAACAGTTTTTAAATTAGGCACTGATCTGATTCATTATGCTTATACGACATTTCATCGGACGCGTGGGGTGTTTGGAATTGCTCCGCGGCCGTTTCTGTCACTCTGGTTTTCAAACAGCTCGCGCGTTCGCTTGCGTGGGTGGAACGGGCAGGAAAGAGTCTGTTTGCTGTCGGTGTCAGGCGGTGACCTGTCGCTGCCAGAAAGCCGCTTGACATAGTCGTGAAAATATCTTTGTAAATTTCGTAAAACCCAGCTCACGTGGCATGTAAAGTAAGAAAAATTCGTCAGTAACAGGCTGAATTAGTGAAGAACTGCCTAAACGTCCTACCAGTGATGTTTAGATTAGGTATGTGAGGACAAGATCAGAGGGAAGCCAAGGATGCCACCCCCCACCGAGGTGTTGTCTGGTGGGGAGATGAGGTTTGTGCATATGGAGAACCCCCTAAACACGGAGGACATCTACATGGTAACAGAAATGTTTCACAGGAAGTAACTGAAATGGGACCTGATACATTTAATTTGAGGATGCTTTTCCACCACCACACTAGGTATTAAACTTTTAGTACTAAAAAAAATTGGTACTTACCTTTTTCCACTACCTTCTGGTGCAGTAACAGTACCAAAGTGTCAAACCAACTGTGATCTTCATTTGGTATTTAGGGGTGGGGCATGCAAACACGTTTGTTAAATATTTAATTACAAAAAATAAGATAATAATGGATTATGCTAGAAGTATAATTAATAATATAGAATAGAGGGTAGTTTTGTACAGTAGTATAAAAATGTCTTAAAGATTTCTAAGTATTTTTACACCTGCCTTGTTTGGTCCAGTTGAATAAAACTGGTTCATTTTCACCATTGGTGCGGTTCATTTTTCATGTCTGAACAGAGCAATCACACTCGGGTGTGGACCAAAAAAAGTGCACTGAGACCCATTACTGGGTGAGGTCTTGGACCAGTTTGTTTGGGGTGTGAACATGATCCAGACCAACTACAAGGAGTAAGTTTCAGCTAAGCATCTCCCATAGCCAGGTGCACTTTGCATGTTGAGATGCAGCCGAGCTCATGTAAACACTTGAAACATCTAGGACTGCAATGTTTTCATATTTCGATGTTGTTGAAACTTACTCTAACATGATCCACACTGTATTTTTTTCAGTGTGTTTAAGGTTGGGAAAAAACAGACGTGATTCAGATTACTCTTTTTTGTATTTTTTAAAATAACTTCCATTAAAGTCAGCATCATGATGAATTGTCTCTGCACTTATTGGACAATGTTGATTTTCATTTTCTGCTGAGTTAAAAGTTTTAATTTTAAGGGCAGAACATATACTTTTATTTTAAATGTCACTCCAGGGTGGTCAAAGATGACATAATTCTACTCCGGTACCAGTTTTTCGTGCCTGTGGAAAACAAACACAAGAAGTACTGTTGACTTTGGGACTGTTTTGTAGTGCCTAATATTTGATGCCTGGTGGAGAGGAAAAGCACACTAACTCACCTTCTAGGAAATGCTAAAGAGTGAAATGGTGGTTAACTGCACAGCTGTCCATCAAACAGGTCTTGCAGACCCACATATACAGCGATGCCGGTGGGAGCTGTTGTGCCTCGAGCACGGAGATCTCTTGGACACACTGGAATGAAAACGGTGGGGTTCAGTGGCCTCTGCTTCAGAGATCACCATGCGAGCGTGCAACACACATCCACATTTAGCACAGTTTTGCATCCAGCACTTTGATCATGAACAGAATTCACTAGAAAACATGCTTTTCTGGAGCATGTCTAAATCAGTACTTCACAACAGAGAAATTGCCTTGCTGTAGGCACAAAATCAGTGTATTTTTAAAAATAGTTTAAAAAATATTATATATATATGTTTTTTACATACGTAACATGACTCATGTCCTTCACGAAGAAAATCTCGATCCAGCTGACCCGTAGGCGAAGCTCTTTGAGATCCCAGCTGTGGGAACTCATTAAACCGTACCCTGAGCTGCCAATGATGACGTCACCTCTGCTGCAAGCTGACATGAGGCAGATGAGCTCTCAATAGATGCACATCATTGTGGGACTGTCCTACTGAACAGTGCTGTTCAAAGCATGATAGTGGTCTACATGCTTCACCAGCCTAGCCCCTACGTATACGAAACGCTTATTTATTTTTTGGTTTCATTGGTAAGGAGTTAGCTTACATTAGGCTTTCAATCAAACCAGAAGCCACCGATTGCATATCATCCATACAGTGCACTCATCAAGGGAAAGAGTCCTGGAACTTTAATCAACCATTTAAACCTATAATTAAGGAGCTTAATTCGGGGAATGTTCGTCTGTCAGTAATTCTGTTAAGACTATAAAGTATGATGGAATTGTGGGATTTAAAACTTCAAGAGTTCACTTTAATTAGGCCGGATAAAGACGGCAACGGGGCAGAAACGGGAATTCAGAGTAAAAACCCTCCAGAGAAGTAAAAGACATACATTAAAATTAACTTTATGCAGATTACTCACATTTGTTTTGAGGGTTGACAGTTGATTTTTTTTTTTTTTTTTTTTGAGACTGCATTTCAAAAAAATTTTTGCATTCTCAAAAAGAAGCAATTGTTAAAAATATTTCTGTCCTCAGTTAAACCAAAAGCTTGTGAAAACACTGTCCTGTCACTCACCGTTGTTCATGCCAGTTTGAAAGCAAAGGCCTGGGATATGGACAAATATCTGTTTTTGCATTTTCCAACTGTGGTGTCAGCTGACCATTGGAAACATTGATTTAGGGAGCCTTTATGCTGACGATAATTAATAATCAGGTGCATGTAGTTGTAAGCATTCCAAAGAGTTAAAGAGGCACTCCATCCTTTCCGTGGTTTCTCTCCTGGAAGTCACTCTTGGAAGAGGCATCTTCTCACCAAGGCATTCCATTAGGTACTGTGGACATGCTGGATCCTGCAGGATGAGGATGACGATGATGATGATGATTATTATTATTATTATTATTATTATTATTATTATATACCAACTGAAAAACAGTAAATTTCCCAGTTGTGATTAGTTTGTAGCTCATTGAATATTACTTATTTAATGAATCAGACAAAAGGTTTTGGTGGCTGTTTTGGACCAAAAGAAGAGGTTTTCACATAAAGGTCCAGATTAATTTTTTTCTTAATGGTACACATTCAAAATTATTCACTTTTGACAGTTAGGGTCTGTAGAGAATGTTAATGTTATCAAACAGTAGGATTTATGCAAGAAACACCACCTTAGTTCTAGAGAAAATTTGCATTAGCCTGGTATTTGTTGTCTTTTGAAGAGAGGCTATTCATTAATCCATAAAACTGCAAATTTTCTGACTTTTTATGCAGGCTGAATGAGCATAAGGTTTGGAAGTATGAAGTATACAGTATTTAGTCTTTGATAACTTTTGATAACAATAAAAATAACTAGCCTGGGGGGTGGCAATCTAATTTCATTAAATTGTGCTTCCCTGTATAAGAAAAAAGGCAATGTGGATACAACCTTTGGGTGAGTTAGGTTTATAAAGTATGACCCCTTCAGGCCACAAACCTGGTCAGAAGCGTATGATGATACCAGGTTCCCCATAGATCAGAACCCTCTCACTGACCAATCGGTCAGGTCCAAACAAGAACAAAGCACAATGCTTTTTGCCAGTTACACCATAGGATTTGCCTGAAGGGTGCTAAACTGAACACCAGTTCACCTTAGGAGCTCCTCTCTGGATTAGTGCGACTTACTCCCTAGCCTTGGTCTTCACTAGGCCAGTTCACTTACTCACAAGGTAGTAAGAGTACTAACCACAACCGGGGAGAGGCAATGAAGCCATTTATCCATAGCTGGGGCAGAGAACTGTAATGCCCAAAAAAGGCTCTAGAATATATTAGTACATATAGACCAAAATGTTTTCCAAACTACTTAAATAATCTGCTATGTACAAGTGATGGTGCTTATACACAGCCCTGATTCACCAGCATAATGAATTATAACACAAAATTAAAACAGACCAGTACTATGAATCAGAAGTAGTATAATGACATAAAACAATGAATGCACAGATATTAAAAAAAGGCTCTCTTTGTGCATTTTCCAGCTGGCAATCTTTTTTCCTTGATCTAAAATGTTTCTAAGGCTCTAGAAATGCATGAGCTTTGGTGATTTTTTAGATATTCTCCATGTTTCTAGAAGCACAGTGCGATAAACAAGAGAGTGCCCAAGATCTTATGCACAGAGGGCACAACGGGACAGAGGAAAATCTGTGAGCAATGGCTTGGCACAGAAAATAGGGAATGTGAGATAAGAGGAACCATGTTTCGCACACCCCTCCAAATCGCCCCAGCTCAAGGGGCGTTAACTCTTTAATCGTGTTTGAATGATGCATAAGTTTTGCACTAAGCTTTGACAAAATCCATAATTCTGGACAATACCTGTTAAATTCTCTATATTCCATTTCTAATGGACAAAAACTTTAAAAAAAGAAAAAAGCTGATTCCATAGAATTCTTATTTTTTCCTACAGTTTCTAATAAAAAAAAATCAGCTATCAATTCCAATTCTTTCCGTGGCAAAACATGCAACTAAGCCTTTAAGATGTTCTCCTTAAACCAAGATTAGGTCTAAAGACAGAAGAACTTCATCAGCACACTGTCCAACAGTTCACAAGGTCTCAATTAGCTTTGTAGAAATAGTAAGAGTAAGCGTAATATACATGATTCACAGCTGATACTCATGTTCTTGCTTCTGTCCTATAACGGATATTGGTAAGAAAAAGTGAGAGCCTCCACAACCTATTCCTTTGTTGTACACAGAGGCCCAATGCACATGAAGTTCACCAGGCGTTAGCAAGAAGGAGCGGGCCCATAACATCAGAGTGCATTATCGTGTGAGCTGGAATGGTCAATCAAAGCAAAGAACAGCACACTCTTTCTAAAGAAAGAAAGAAAAAAGACAAAGAAAGCATAAAAATGCACATAGCTACAGCTCACATCTCCAGTTGGGTTTTTCTGTCCATTGCGAAGGGCATTAGTGAACAACACCAAGAACTGGGCATGCCTGTTGTGTTCTAATCAAGCCTAGATCCTGACACGTTACTAACTTTAAATCATCTATAAAAAACAATCCTCACTGAACAAAGAGATGTGTCAGAGTCATCAGGCAAAAGCTTTAATCAGTGTGGTGAAATTTGTCAGACTGATGATGTACAGCTACATGTCTGCAAAGACTGATGGTCCATCAACACATGTAGTGCCACTTGTTTTACAAATGTCCTACTTACAATGACTAAAACTAAGTATCATATAGATAACCATTAGAACTGGTTTAGCAATAATCCCTAATGGGGAAAGGAAGTTTGAATGCTGTCTATGTAATGGTCAGTTTCTATTTTGGAAGGGATCACGGGTGCCTAAATAATGGTGCTATTCTATTTGAAATGGGCTGGCAGGAAGCTATGGACATGTCAAGCATCAGCAGATGAAATGTATTTAAGTAGAGTAGTAATGGATGGAAGTCGAAAAGCAGATTGTACTGTATGTCTGTCTTCCCCAAAGCGCTTTGAATAAAGTTTGCTCTACGTAACGCTTCTTGAGTATTTTGATATTTTCCCATGACATCAGAATCATCAAGGGTAGGACTGGTGTGTAAAATAATCACCGTACTTGTTTATGTCACTTTGCATGCAAGACGTTCACTGCTGATTTTTAACTTTGCCACGGTTTGATTATATTGCATGCATTGGCTGGGAGTCACATGACTGAAGGTCACATGTCCTATTTTCACAAATCAGTACTGTCATCATTCCTAAAGGGGAAAATGAGCAGTAACTCAAACAAAATGCAGACAGCATTATTTAGTAAAACTGAAACCATTTTTCCACTCTGTTCATGGGAGTCATCAATCACAATCCAGTATGAAAAAACACTTAAAAGGCAGTTGGGTCAATTTTAAAACTATCACGTAGATATATATATTTTTTGACAGGCTACTAAAATGGCAGACTTTTATTTTCCAAACAGATTTATGGTTAGGGCTGCAAGAATGAACAAGTTAAATTGATCCATTACAAAAAACAAAAGTGGAAAGAGTGCCTTTTAAAAGAGGATGTATTGACTCTTAGCAACAGCCTTGCAGCATATTATAACCCTTTTACTACTATATGGAATACACCCCTACATACACATTATAATGGCAGTGTCTTTGTGAGCGAGGTAGGGGGGAGGAACAAAATGAGCAGAGTATCAAGACATAGACATAAATGCGCCACAGTACAAAGATTTTCTTTTTAAAGATCCAGAAAACCATAATCTATATAAACTACTCCTGGCCAGGAGGAAGGTCCATTTCCGATACTCAAACAAAATGGCATCCCGTTAGGACATCACTTATAGCTCTGCCATTTTGCACAAAGCATTCTTCTCTAAAGACAATCTAAAATTTGGCAGACCTGTAGACCCTCACTACATTTTCCTCCAACATGGAGGTCACAGAAGAGATGCCCTTCTCCAACAGGAGCCCACAAAAACCCAGAAGGTAATTCATGCTAAACGCTGGACTGTCAATTCTAACAATCTAAGCATGACTGCCGTGCCGATCTGTAAAATGGAAAAAGTTAAACTTTTATTCATTCATTCGTTCATTCATTCTCTTTCCAAGATGAACAGGGTCACAGGTGGCCTGGAGCCTCAGACAACAGAGGAAGCATGGTAAGGGGTATCCTGGACATGGCAGCAACACTTTACAGTTTAATAATTTTATGAAAAAAAAATTATGTTCTAATTGTTTGAGTTTCATCATTTGTATTACTGGTACATGTATATACTTCCCCAAGCTTTAATAATATTATGGGGCTATGGCTCAAGCCATTAATGTTAGAGCATGCTTTGTACGCCTTGTGTTCTTCATTCCCTTATGTCTATACTCCTTCAGCTGACCTGAAATGCATCAGTGTTGGCATAAGGTTTTGCAAATAAAAGAAATTAAATTAAAAAAGCACCTGGTTTAAAATAGTGTTCAAACAGAGATCATCAGCTCTTGTGGCCCTTTATTTTTTTGTATTATAATTTTTGTTTTCTTTAATTTGCTTTGCTATACAATTAGTTCACCCCCATATCTGCTAATTTAGCAGACATGTCCCATGTGTCCCTGTGTCGCTTAAAGGCAAAGTTCAACATGCTTTTGTCGTGTGCTGGAGCAAGGCCCACCTGTAACAGTAGAGATGTCTCAGGTAAATGTGGAGTAGTACCTGACTGCAGTGCAATGCAGTACAGTGTGATACCGTGCAGTACAGTGTGATACCGTGCAGTACAGTGCGGTATCGTTTAGTATGGAGCAGCACAGTGCATATGGTGTGCTACCATATGCAAGATATTGTGTGCCATGGAAATGTCATGTGAATGAATACAGAGTTTCTTGATTTATACTGTTGTTGGTACACTTTTTCGCCTTTGATTGATCTACTGTAATTTTACGCACACTTTCAGCCTTTCTTTCCTTTGTAAAACTATGTTTATTAACCACCGGCCATTAGTGGAGACTATTTTCATTGTGCTCCAAATGCATTCATGAGGTGTGAACAAACAAGAGCCATACATCTCAAATGACCATCTCACCATTCAGCAGCCCTTTTAATGCTTTGCAAAAATTTCCTGCTCCGTGCCTTGAGGTGTGGAAAGAAGCATCATTTTCATATTTCATGCCCACCGTTATGGGCCATGACAACACTCTACAACAGAGAAAAGACTAATTGAAATGGAATTACTTCTTAGACATCTCACTTATATTTATTCAATTCAACTTCAATGATTCATATATTAAACACTTTGCTTAGAATTTTCCCTAGATAAGAACTGAAAGAAATATCTCAGTTCACATTCAGCAGCACAGACACAAGAGTCGGCAGGAAGGCTTAGCGAGCGACGGTAACACCTTACACCTCCTGCTTTCTGGCTTTGAACCTGGAACTCTGTCTCAGTGTGTGGACGTCACATGTCGTTCTGTGGTGTCCCTGTACAAACACTCCTTTCCTCCATCTGCTTTGGTTTAATCTCCAAGTCCTAACAGCACGTGATTCAGCTGCATTGGTGACTCTACACTGGCCCTGGTCAGAGCATGCCACGTGCCCCACTATTTAGCCTCCACATTGCCTTAAATTGGATGAATGGTTACAGAAATTAACACAGAAATAATAAAAAAAAATCCACACATAAATCCTTAATTGTATGACAGATCAAAATATTGTAAGAGTATGAAGACAAGTCATTTTTATGATGTTTGTAGTATGTTTAATTTCTGTCAAATTAACTCATAACCTCAAGTTTACACATGCAAGCAGGTTATATGGCTATATGCTCCTAACAGTTTTCTGGCAATATTACTTTTAATTTCACACAGTACACGCTTTGAGATTTACAACCTCCAGGTACAGAGCTCTTACTTAAGTATCTGGTCAGCATCTAGCCTCATCAAACTCCTCGGATGCAAAAACTCTTTTTGGTAAGATTCTTGTTGTAAAAATATATTGTGTGCAGGCAGCTAATCTAGAAGAAAAGCATTAAACAACACAGAAGCAAACATTGTAATAATCACAAAAACCAACAGAAACTGTTAACACTTCAGATTCATCAGTATTTATTAATCACCTGTCTAGGCAAGTTATCTGGCATTTTAGCAAACAGTCAACAAGAAACCTTATCAATTTTACCTTATCAAATTTCTGAAATGTGGCATTAAATCATGTACACACTTTCAGATTATAAACCTACATATTCAATTTTTGTGCCCCTAAATGGGCATACAAATTGGAACAGGACATCAATTGCATGCAATTGCAGCCCTGAAACGTTCATGGTAACCTTACCTGACTTGCTTTGTTATGATGTTATAATAAAGTTATATAGAGTCTTTTATGCTCTAGGTTAGTGCTGTACAGTGACTGTGCCCGATGAGATGCTAGTGTTACTCTTACTGACGCCTGTCACCATCCCATCACGTTGGCCCATGGGCACGCGCATTCCTCCCCCACCCCCACGTGCTCATCAAGCATGCAGTAACAGCATCCTGCAGTTCATTTAACTAACGGCAGTAAGTGGTGCTCTCTTCCAGAGAGCCCTGTTAATACAGCGTGAATTCACTGAGCACGTGCACAGGGGTCCTGGCTGAAAGCAGGCCAAAAATCACTGCTGTGAAAGGGAGGAGGGAAAAAGACAATTTACATACATAGAAGTAGAATGGATGCTTAGATGTAGCACTGGGCAAGAAACTGTCAGTGATCCAGAAGCTTGTCTGCACTTTGGCCGGAGACGTCCTTTAATTATAGGCCTGGATTTCTTCTTAGAGCTGATGAGAACTGTGCCCTCCGACCATAGTACACCTTCACCACCCCCATGTCTGCAGACACTCTATACATATGCAAAGCTCAGGCCTGTCTATTTGACCTCTGCTTTTTGTTCTGGGTGACCCACGGCCTCTTGCCTGAGCCTGTACTAACTCACTGTGTGCACACACATTGTCTCTCTGCACAGGTCAACCAAAGGCCATTACATTAAACAGTAATCACCTTGCAGCTTTAACTACTGTAGGTACGCTATGACATAGATCTGCACCAAAACTTTTAACATATGCAGCTCATGACCAGTAGAATTTAAAGTAGCAGTCCCTTTAATTAATGTTTTTTTACAGGTTTTGTAAAGACGAACCAAAAGGCAACATTTTTATGATTGTGTGGAAAAAAAATCTAATAAAGCTCTATTGAATACACATATTGTTCATGTGCATTTAGTATTTATATACATTCATACTAGAAATTGTAAATGCCATATATTGTAAATACGTATTGGGCATAATCTGTACAATGTGACAATAATGTCCCAAAAGCACATAGATCTAGACTTTAATTATATTAAATTTCTTCTATAAAGGAAAATTAGTTTTCAGATTTTTTTAGTAGACCTAAAAGTACATGTTTTAGGTCTACTGCAGTTATACCATTCATTCTTGAGAGGTTTGTGTTTTTAATAAAATTCCGAAAATGCATCATAGTTTTGTTTTTTAAATAAGAATGCAGTTCAGTTGTACATGTGAAGTTCTGGTGGATTTTGTGAAATTTTATGAATATTTAATGTACAATTTTAAAAAATTGACACTGAAAAAAAAAACAGCACCGACCAGGTGGCACAATGAGTAGAACATCAGACTGTGATGTGGAAGTCTTGCAGCTCAAATCTCAGCCCAGCCAGGTGTGTCCCTGAGCAAGATGCCCAGCACCAGCTCCCTGGGTGCCACGTGTGACTGGCTGCCCACTGCTCCCCTCAGGGGATGGGTTAAATGCAGAGAAGCAATTTCCCTCTGGGATTAATAAGGTGCTGTTAAAAAAAATTCCATCTATGACTATTATAACATAGTGCTACTGATAGTTTTTTTCCCAAGCCATTATCTCACTAAATAAACACTCAGGCTTATCTTGTGTTTTTTTTACTCATTCTCATATGCTTGCATAGTGATTTCATTTATTTATTATTTCTGATTTTATTAATTGTTGTGTCTTGTGTTGGCATCTTATGTTTTTAATGCATCACCAGAGCAGTCACTTTTTTGCATGCAATGACAATAAAGGCATTCAATTCAACTATAAATGGGCATTTCCATTTTACAAGAAAAACTACTTAAATAGGATCAACAGAACTCCATTGTAAGGGAGGACAACTTGTACAATAACCCTTACACAATCTGGTAGATATTGGAAAATTAAAGAAATCACTGTATGGATGGATGGATGATGTTTTGTGATATCAAGTGGCTGAAATCAAAATAACAGTTGTTTTTAAAAAGTCTATTGTATCTTAAAAACATCTTCTTAATCCTGATTTCAGATGCAAAATTCACACTGTAAAGTGAGACATTTGGATTACTTTTGCAAAACAGTTTGAATTTACAGTTATGAAAAACAATGCATATCATGTTACTGTTAAGCAAAGTGTTGCATGATGAAAGACAATCGTGTGGGCAATATGTGAACATTTAATCTGTCTTTAATCTCTTTTTGAAATGGGAAAAAAAAGTCTTAACACACTGGTGCTATGTACAATTTGCCACACAGAAAAGCACTCGATGTTTGTAACCTGTAGGTCAAGAGGTAACCCAGCCAACCAGGGTAGCCTTTGCCCTGTGCACACAGAGCCATCATGGGGGAGTAAATCCTAGATGATTCAAGGGCCTCAGAGCTGAGTGGGAGCTCAGGAATATAAAAGGCATCACAGATTTGTTTTGTGTCAAGATGCAGTTGGAGGATTCCTGTCTATGTCCTGCACACACATTACCTCTCACAATGCTGTTATATTGGGTAGCGTTACACACACGAGGTTAGCACGTGTGTCTGTGTAAGCAAACCAGCTAACGCAGTCATTTGACCCAATCCAACGTCCCCCGTCACTATGCAAACGTCCAGATTCCACTGAGCATGAAAGTTGTTAACAGGCCATTGGAATTAAGTACCGGCTGTACCTCCATGTAAAAGGTATATAAAAATGTCTCCCATAGTGGAAAATACTGTTGTAGTTTTGTAGCCAACTGCCTTAATAATTGGAAAAAAAATCATGGGCATACATGTATTCAAGAGAAAATGTATACTTCACAAATAAACAAATCAGGAGTAAAATAATGGACCCAGACTTTACGAAGAAATTAAAAATTTCTCAAAATTACAACATTAAGATGCCTCTATTTGATAAAAGCAGGGGGGAAAGGCTATTTTTTTCAGTTTATGCCAAATTTAATCTCAGAAACAAGACGCCATAATTCATTCTGTCACAATGTTCTTTATCGTGCAAAGTCACGAGAACAAAATGGCCACTTCAGATCTCCTGTTGCTTCCTATTAGACCCCCATCAGCCATGAAGTGGTCTGTGTGTTCTCCAGAGAGATCGCGCCCACACTGTCGATTTGTTATGGCCAGGAGAAGAACCGGGGCCGAAAATAAAAGCTTTCACTTTCTAAATTGACACTCAGATGGCTATAGTCTGCTTCTTGATGTTCTTTTTTTGTTTTTCGTTTTGTTTTTTTTTTTGTTGGTTTTTTTAAGTTTTGTCTTTTCGTCCTTGATGGAGTGCGGTGACTCGGGGGTGACTGAAGAGGGAACTGTCTTCAGTACTGGTGTTCATTTGCCCTACTTGCCATCCAAAATGTGACACAGCCAGGCCAGAGGAAAGGATTGGGCACAAAGGTGGACTGAATGGATGTCACAGTCATATCTCTACCTGTACCCTATTTTTTTGGAGTTAATTGTATTCTCATTACCTCTCCATTGTTAATGTTTTTCCCCATAAAATGACATGGACATGTGCTGTATGTGGATCCTCATACCATATTAGTTCCCCCCCCCCATAGAGGGTGAGGTGGTTTAGGTCACGTTCATTTCGAAACAATGCTCTATTCCTTTGTCACTTACTGCAGCACACTCTCATTTTTAATTGCTGAGCACACATTTCTGTCCGCAGCAACTTGCAATTTTAATTCTTTTATACAAAAGGACACTAGAGGTTTCAGTATCAACAGCTTTAGACCATAACAATACCTTTATCCACATCTCAGCCTGCAGCATTTCCTGAGCCAATGTAGCAACAAAGACCCAATGTTCAACGTCTACTGCTAAACACAAAAATACCAGCTGATTGATTTGCTGAATCAGAGTGGCGAAGCAATAATCCATCAAGTGTCCTCACATGGGTAACAACCAAAAATGTTTGGCTCCATTGACAATTACAGGCCTAATTAAGCCTAATAGGAGCCATTTGGCTGGGCTGGCTCTGAAATGGATCACTTTGTCATCTAAATGAGTGGCACAGGAAATATTTTTAACGAGGCGATTTTTTTAAGCAAAGGCAATGGAATTGTCTTCTCCCTTTTATGACTGTCTGCACCTAGCTTTTTTCTGAGGCAGATTAACAAATTCGGGAGGTTCTTACTGCTTGACTTGTTGACTTTGAACTCCTGCCACATCTCATAAGCGCCTGACTGTGAGGCAAAACGTTTCCACCATGCTTCTTTGCTACCTCTCTGTACACGTTAATTCAGCCTTCCGCTAAACCATTTACTTGCATGTCCCTCCGATTAAATGTAAACCTATTGCACTGGGGATTTTTTTTCTTAGGAGCTCAATGGTCAATGAAGAGATATGGTCAAATGACCCTGTTACTGACTGTTGGTCTATAAGCAAATGCAAAGGCAATGACTGCTGTTAAGAACAGAATGAGAAATGTGTTGAAAAAAACTGTCATTCCAAAAATAAATCACCAAGAACAACTTTAAAAAAAATGCACCTCATGAGATAAGCACATGGGGATTGTTATTTTAATGTATCAATCTGTTGCTGTCAAATGTTAAGCAAAAATTTAATTATATATTGTTAGTGACCCAAATTGGGAAAAGTATTACTTACATGTGTAGTTGGATATTTACAGAAACAATTTACCTTAAGTGACTTACTAATGAGAAGAACAGCTTTGCTAAAGCTTGTGTGTGGGCCCCCAAACATCTGGGCAGACGTTATTTATCTCATTAACATTTCTTTGTATCGCCATGTTTACAGCTTTATTAAATATTTAAAACGATGCAAAGTATTGTGACTTGGCAAAACTGGGATGCTAAGCTACAAACATGCTTTATTAAATTTTGCTTTTTAACAGCTCAGATGCTCTTTTTCTCTGTAATCAAGTTCATATGGATGTAGTTTTCCATCCCTGTAGAACATAGTGTACTTGGTAAATTGAGTTGATTGCATTACAGTTGTACAGTGTGTCTAAATTTACAGCACGGTAACTGTATTCTACAAAATTCCAAAAGATGGTTAAATTCCATATTTGTTATATACTCATACATTCTTCTGTGCTTTGCCATGGGATTTTCTTTGAACTAGTCTGAGATTCGGTTAGCTTCGCATACACAGGCCTTGATGTAATATTGGTAATGAATATTTAGCACTGTGAGAATTATGTTTCGCTTTCAAGCCGTCATGATGAGCTGATTTCTGCCCAAGAGAATTGTTACTGAATGATGTTTTCTTACTGATGCTAAATAAAAATAGTTGCACGCATGCACAATAAAACTCCTTTGCAATTCCCTGCTTGTGTTTAAATTCTCTGAAACTATCTTCCATGACTGACCACGGTCCAATGTATCAATGATATAACAAGATGAATGAGCCATGAAAATATTAAAAATGTAGGCATTATACAGACACACATTGTCTACAATGCATTGTTTTCTAAAACGCAACAGACTAGAGGAAGCCATTAGTTGTACTCAGCCCCTCAATAGAATTTTAAGTTCTTATCTTCCATTTCTTCTCTACTTGATTGTTCCAGACAGGGTCACTGGGGTCTGTATCATATCCTAGGGTGTATGCTGGATTGGGGTCTCACGTTTGACACATAACCGTATGCAGAACTTCCCAGAGTGCACTTGATGTAATTTTTCTCTTTATCTTTCAGCTTTGTTTAAGAGCCTTTGTGGGCATTTAAAACAATTCCCAAGGTCTTTAAGGAGTCCGGGCAAGCAGCATATATTTTAGCAGCACGCATAATGGTCATCGTTCGAGCCAGTTCATGCGGAAAGCACAGTGTCAAGAGGGAGACCCCCAACGTAAGCCAGCAGGGCCATCTCTTGTACAAAGAATTGTATGGGGGCATATCAGTGAGCTTCGGCCCGCCCCTAAAAGGTGAAGCAATTACTCTCGCCCGCAGCCAACACACACGGTTCAAACCGACCGGGCAAAATCGAGGAGTCAGAAAGCACCATTGACACCAGCGGGGAGCACTCCAACAAAATGGGTTTCTTCAGACCTGCAGAAATAACCTTCCCCCCGTAATACTCAGGAAGTGCTCTGTTACTCTGCTACAATAAAATAATAACAATAATAAAAGAAAAAAAAAATAAAATAAATATATATATATATATATATATATATATATATATATGTGTATAAATTTTAAAATAAAAAACTGCCAGGTTGTGTTTCTTGTGGCCATTTAGGAGTTGGACTTTCCCCCACCATTTAATAACTGCTACTGTTTCATATCACAAAGGTTTTTTTTTTCACTTTTCATATAAAGGTTTACGCTGTGAGTGGATCTCTGTGTGATGTTGACAAAGCCTGTTTACTGTCCCGCTCAGATTTAGACTTCCCATCCACAAGAGCATCCATCACAGATGGAAGAGGTAATATACAATAAAAATGAAGCATTACTCCGCTTTTATTTTACTTTTTAATTTTATTGTCCATCCTCATTCACGTTCTGCAGTTTAAGCACAACGACAATGTTTTATCATAGTTATGGAGGTGTTATATCTTGGCTTATGGGGGCTTTTTCCAAGAAGACTGAACTGTATTTGCAGTAGAACACTAGCGGTACTGCTTTTAGTTCTTACAAGTTAAAAAGACATTGATAGGTTTTATTCATGCCGGAGGCCCCTGTCAGGACTGATTCCATTTTGGCAAAGACTGTCAGGATGAGATGCTATTTTTGGCCATAACGATCTCGACAAACAATGTAATTAGGAGTGTGAGCACAAGGGACCCCTCTAGTCTCTTCGCAGTCTACCCTGATTTCAGCCAAAAAAGCTCAGTTCAGCTCACCTAGATCTACGACAAAAGAGAAGTCTCCCGTAATGGAGGCACTCAGACCACGTGTAACAAAAGACAGCAGTTGATCTATAACAGGCCATGCAAATTGCCACAAATGTGTCCCAGCCACTGTTGCACATCTGCTGCTCTTTGAAGCACAGGTAAGTAATGAGAGGGAGACAATAGCCTGTGATTGCACTAAAATCAAGATGGAAGAATTGAGCAATACAATGAAAAAACTGTAAAGAACATAATTTTCTGGGAACTGTTCAGTAAGATGAAAGGGTCAAACAATGTGGTTGCCTGAGTATTCCCACGGCAACTTTCAAAACTCTGTCCGACCTATTCGATCAGCTCATTTAATAATAAATAAATAAATAAGGGAGTGAAATGGCAGTGGTGTACGGTTTGAAGAACACAGGAGCTAAGAGTTCAAGAGGAGGATTTTTAAATGAGACATATGCATCTGTTCTTTTCAGCCATACATATGTCATTGCTCTCTTCTTGGTCTCGAATTTTGCATTTCAAATTACCATCAGTATACAGAAAAAGAGATCTTGGTTCTTGGTTTCTCAAGTTAAGGACTATTTGAATAAACAAAGTCCAGTGTGAGGTACACAGATTTGCTTTTAGTCAACACACAAGAACTTGTTAATATTAATGCAGATGCCTAACGCCACAGGCTGGGAATGTTCATGCTAATTCACTTCTCGTCAGCGGCTAACAGTGGAGAGCTTATCTGCATTCGTTTGTATTTATCACTGCTGTTTGTTTAGGGTGAGCACAGACGAATGCTGCTGGTGTATTAAAGTGCACAGTATAACATTAAATAGTTCTTTTTCAGAGACCGAATTCAACCATCTCCCAAACTCCAGCACTTCATGTTCTGCAATTCCAAAGGCAAGCCCTGCATAGTCTTTGGACTTGTTTGCATGTGCTTTACATCCTGTATGCTCACCAAGGTGCATGCTTGATAGATACTTGTCATTGTACAAGCTCTGGCCATGGATGACTGCACTTCTCTGTTTTGTCCCATCTGGGCATTAACCCTTACCTGCCCGTGACTGATGTTCTCCTGCAGAACAAAAAACAGCCTGCAAAAAACTGGGACAGACTTGTGTGATTAACTCATGGAAGGCATCTGCCGTGGTTTCACTAACCTTTCTTCTATATGACCTACTAATAATAGAAAATGAAATAGCCCAGAACTTAAACCGAAAGCCACTTTGAAGGTTATTCCAAGAATTCACTCACGCTATATTAAAAACCAAGAGAGACCAATCCAACTGCGTGCTTTAATAAATGAAGCTCTTTCAACTGATTTATTACATAGCAGTTAATCTGGTCATATTCCACTTCAACAAATACTGGTTATATGTAGAAAAAAAGACACCAGTGACAGCACTCACACTAAAAAGTACATCATTGAATGAAGACAAAATGTGTACAGTGATAGAACATCCTGCTGTGCAGAATGATGTGTGATCTACATTCTCATTACAAAATGTGATCCATGCTGCATATCTAACTGTGTTAGCCATGTGGCACAGCCCCATCTGCATGCAATCACGTCACATGTTGTGCATGCCGATTTGCTGTGGCTCAAACGATGCAACACCATTAAGATGAACAACACAAAGTACTGTGACTGCAACCAAAAAACTAAGTTTTGTGCCAGCACTTGAGGAAAAAATAATTAATAAAATCTGCATTTCAACTTCGTGTCAGGTGTATGTGCAGAGACCTATAAAAAAGAAAACTAGTACAAAATTAAAAAAAAAAAAAAAAAACAAACCAAACCCTTAAAGGGTTAAATGTAACCAAGGCAAGACGCGAGATAAAGGAAGCTACGAAGGAACACAAAGCAAAACTACTAAAAACGCTACCGTGCACAATCGCTGGGGAAGAACCGAAGATAATTTCAACATCAGGTACGACAAAACTTCAAATCTATACAGTGAAAGCAGGAAACGCAAAATAGGTGCAAACACTCAAAGGAAGGAAACAAGGAAAGGAGATAAGGAGAGAACAAGGGGGCATGGTCACACAATAAAGACATCCACACACCCCTTCCCACGGTCATTTCTTTACTTGTGAAGTAAGGTTGGGCGATACGGCCAAAGTATTTAATTACGATATATTTGGTTAAAAACCACAATTCACAGTGTATGTCATAAATTTTTGTTTATGCTTTGTTTTATTTACAAATCAGCAAAACTGGCATGTATGTAGGAGTGTTAACAATTTAACTAGTAATTCTATCCTTACAAGAAGCATGTTGAAATAACAAAATTAAGAATTAATGTATATAAAATCAATGAGAAAAAAAATCTGAGACATAGCAAAAGTGCTTTTCCGTTTTACTCATTTATTCAGTACTGTATGGCTTTCCTGCTTCAGTTTGGTTATTTCAGATTGTGTGGAAGCTATTCTAGATGATAAAGATGTGGTTGTATGTGTACTCATAGTTAGACGTTTTATTTGGGGTGCTTTCGTTTCAGTTGGTTAAAAAGTTTGTGTTGCCGCCTGCTACACGAACATTATCTTCGGAAAAAAAAAAGTATTAGAATATATTAGAACATTTTTTCGGAACCAGTTCTTTATGCCATGGGCCACACTTTAATTTGACAACGTAGCCGACCGTTTGTGGACCGTGTGTTGCTCACTTTCGCATGACATCAGTGCAATATGTTATCAGTTGGACGGTAAATAAATACCAATTAAGTTTCAATTCAAGATCTAGTCATTAAATTGAGATCGACAGAAACAGATATTGACAAAGTGATGTATACAGATAGCGCATAGATATTATGCAAGCTGAAACTGTTTTGTTTCACATCGAACTGTTTGTGTTGCACTTTTGTTGTAAGCCTTCCAGCGCGTGCCGTTTGTTCCATAGTTATAATTAAGTGTGGCTTGTTTCGTGGTTCCTGCGACAACTCAAATGCGTATCGCGTACAGTTGGAATCGGTCTAGATAAAATACCGCCAAATCGCCAACCACTATTGTCAAGATAAATAGTAAGAAATACATTCATATACAACAGCTGAAATAGCTATACTTGAAAAAGGATCACCTTTTATTTTTTTTTCACCCAATAAGCCATAAAAATGTGAACACAAGTTTTAGTGACATTTTTTATTGCTACTTTAAAACGTAGTCTCTCTTCACGAATGCAGTCATTTTGTTAATTTGCCTTATCATTCGTGATGTTTATTTATTGAGAAACTATAGCAGATTTACGAGAATTATTGAATGTTGCACTGTGCGACCACATAAAGCTAACGTCAGCGGATTCATCTTGAAGTACACGTCCATGCATTATATTGTGAACAACTGCATTTCAGGCTGGTCGGTATTCAAATTTAAATCAATAAATATGTAAACTAACGATTTAAAAATATTTGGAGCTGTCTGCATTATTAGATGATAATTGTACTCAAAATTCCACTTCTCCCAAAAACACAGAATGTGCGTAAAGGGTTATATTGCTCTTTGGCTCTGAAAAAGCAGCCATAGAAAGGCCAGCATCAATATTCAATGAACAATATGATAAAGTCAGAGAGGGGCGAATAATATGATAGATCCACTAAGAAAGTCCTCAGGACTGCCTCGGGCATTCTGAAATCCACACTGACCAGCCAGGGCCTTCAGAATGAAAAGAATCCCACACTATCTAAATTGAGTGAAGAATTGAGTCTTTGGGAAAAAAAGTGAGGTCTTTTCAAGATGTAAGAATTTGGAAATAAAAGGAATCATTATTTTTTTTAAGGTACAATAATAGCATGAATCCTTTTTAAAATAAACTTTGCACAGGGAAAAAAAGGCCTTTCGATAATAGAGACAGCAAGAATGAGTCCTTGGCTTGTGAAAATGTGGCCTTTCTCAGCCAATAAAAGCACTTGCAACAGATGAAAATGAGAATATTATAAAATTCATAATAGCTTGCGTGGAAGGGGCTATTACAATATGTATTACATAAGCATGAACTCATATTGTGGCCTGCGCCAGAGAAATTTACAGAAAGTTACAGCATCAGCCGCAGGTGAATATTCAGATCATGTCCATGTAAAACAAGCATCAAACTCCTCACTAATTAGCCTCAACACCTGCTCTGCCATCCATCGCAAGTGACAAATGACAAAACAAATACAGCCAACAGAAGGCAGCAATTCACTTGACTTATCCATAACACGACCAAAACGAAAAAAAAGAAAAATGTAATTTTTATTTTCCAAACTGCTTTTCCAATTTACGGAATAGAGTCTTGAGTCTAGCCACACAGTATATACTCTGAATGGATCATTACAATTCACTGATGGAAAAACGTTGCAGGATCAGTTCAGAGTTGCCAGTTTACCAAAACCACACGTCTCTTCACTTTCAAGCAGAGCATACGGAGGAAACCATCACCCGTTTCTTGTGAAAACATGCAAGCCTCATGCACACGCAATTCCGAGGCCCACGTTCAAACCGGCACGTATGGTGACGTCAGGTGAAACAGCCAGCCACAATACCAATATTAGGTATTAAAAAAAGGTTATTACATGAAAGTTGTTCCCAACACACGGCAGGGCACAATGATAATACATGAACACAAGTCAGCCAGGGGTTTTGTTAGGGCTTCGTCTGCAGTTATTTGAGTTCCTCGCTTTTCATTGTGGATGAACAGAGGGACCAAACGAACCTTTGGCACAGCGGCAATATGCTGCTGGACACATGAAAGTTAATCTAATTCACTGGCTAAAAAAAAAGCAGTGAATTTCATTCTTGACTCATCTCTAAGATGGTGACTGGGCATTGATCCCATTTTAATTTTTTTACACACTGAAAATACAATGACTTCCAACTTAGCAGTTCGGTCAAGCTCGCTTAAACGTACTCATATTACAATACGCATTTAAAATTAAGTGAGGACCGTAAGTTAAACCATTTGTATCAGTTTTATTATTTGCGATTTCTAGTGTTGATTAAATATATCTTTATTAGGATCTTGAAAGAGTGGTTAAATTAGACCTTTTTTACGTGCACCTGGGTTTACCTACAGAAAGGATGTGTTAGGTAAGGCAGTGACCATTACCTGTCATAAATAAATTTTTAAAATAAATAGGCATGCCTATTAGTTTTCAGGCAATAGTTATATATCACCAAACGTCACATGTTCGCACAACAGAAATGAAGGGAAAGGAACAGGCAATTTGATGACAGCGGACTCTGAATCTTATCTGCTATACTTTCCAGACACACAGGGGTAGGCTGTTATTTAAACTGTCAACAAAGATAATCCTGCACATTTTTTTCCCTGCCAGGCGACGTTTTCAAAAATCACATGCACTCCGTTTGACTTACATGACTGCGGGATTGCACAACGGAAAGGCTAAATTTAGCAGAAATGCGAGGCTAACGGCAGCACGTGCGCTTTTCCGTTTCTTACCCTTCTAGTAACCCACTTCTCAAAAAGATTTACATTTGCAAACTGAAACCTCCCACCAAGTCTTTAATTTCATCCAAATCCCTGTTGGACTGAATAATTAAAACATTTCGAAATACGTTTCTTTATTAATTTATTATGCACAAGAGTAGAATTGCCTGATTTTGTAAATATTTCCAAAGCTATTCTAGGGGTTTGCTAAATAAACTTGTAAATCAGACTGTGACTGAAACTGTCAGAGTATAAGACAAAAAAAAAAAAAAAAAAAACGGCAAAAATAAATATGTTGAGTACATGTATTACCTAAACTAACACATATGTCAAGATATTTCTAAGGGTATATTTATACGCCTAAACATACGTGTGCACTGTACATTTTTTTCCTTAGTGCCCAATATGTCTGTAGTAATATCTATACTAGTATAAGCTCTTGAATACTAAACGTTACAACAATTACCTATAGCTGTTAAAATTTTTATTCATAACCAACCTGGGTCAAATCTGTACAGTGATATAAACCTAGAATTAAAAAAACACTCCACAAACTACTTTTTATTTCTTTGGAAAGCTTTGCAACATTTCCAGTATGAATTTGTACTGCTGACATTGTGCTTAGAATGCACTTATAAAAGCAACAGTTAAATGGAAAGTTATTTTCTCTATACTCCTGTAAAGATATGGACTCTCGGACCTACTTTAGGTATAAATGAAATGGTTGTACGACTCCAACGCAAAGACGTGTAAAAAATAAGAAACTGTTTTTTAAATTCAGATGTAATTATATTTCATTCAATAATTACATAACCAATGGTAATTATTGATGAAGATAAGTAAAACAGGTTTTCCTTCTTTCTGCTGTCATCTGACAAAGATACCATTTGAGATTAAAAGTGAAAAACACACCTGCACCGTAAAATTCAGGTTGAAGTCAGTGATTGCAGATGTAGAACACTGTCATTCTTGCTTATGTTCGACTTGGATATTTTACATCAAAAACCTCACAGCGCTTCCAATCACAAAACGATACCCTGACACACTAACTTACATGGTCTCCTAGCAACTGAAATGTTCGTGCTTAGAGACTGTGGAGGTTCGTGTAAAAATGATTTCTGAAGGTCCACCACAATGGCACAACAGGAATTTCTTGGGATATAAGTCAACTTTTAAATGGCACATTATATTTTAATTTGACTTCTGCACACACCCTGTGAACACAAATTTCTCTGCCATTCATCACATGTTAGTCGTTGCACTTTTGAACAATTCCATTTCATTGGTTCCATTGTAACTCTCAAAACCATTTCTCTGAAAATACGTAGAGGTACTTACAGATCCAGACGAGTAACAACTACTTTTCTTTTGTAATAGCTGATTCATTAGCATTTAAAAACATTTTTATGTTTCTTTTAATCTAGGGCATTCAATTCCTTGTTGAAATATGAGTCAGTGCTACATTCATTATGGAAAAAATGCATTTTTTCATTTTTGGATCATCTTGGATATTTTGCTAATGCTGTTGTACCACCCATCTCTGCACTTCATTACATCACATTAAGACTGTATTATAATAGACTGTAATGTGTGCCACTAATGTAATGTGAGCTTTATGCGATAGCACAGGTATGACATGTGCATGACCTTGGTATGGCGTTGTCAATGGTCCTGTAACATATTCCGAGCTTTGCAATAAACTCAGCATTTTGGGTTTCTAGTTTGGCATACGCTGCTGTAGCAGCCTTACATCAGGCAAGTTCCTGGGTATTGGTTTACACATGTGACAAACATTATTAAAAAGTTGTCAAAAGTATGATAAGCTACAGCAAAGGGGAAAGCGCCTCATCACACGTGTCAGAAAAAAAGTAGTGTACTACACATGTGATTCTAGGTGACCTTTGATGCAGGTACGTCAGAAACCCCACTCGCTTTCTTCTGCACTTGTGTTTTGTTTGCACATAATGTGCACGCACTGCATGCAAGCGTGTGTTAAGTGCGCAGTTAGCCGTTGCACCGAGAGTGCTGTGCGTGGGCAGTGCTCAAATATTCTCCTCAAACAGCGCTTTCATCAGCAGTCTTCGCTCCTCAGGATGGATTTACTGGTCTGCCTGGTCATGGCTGCGTAGGCCTCCTTTGCCTCCCAAGACGCAGGACTGACTCCATGCAGGCAGCAGCTGAGCTGCGCAGGAGAGGCCGTGTGTATGTGTGTCTGTGAGGTCGTCATCGCTGCCTTCTATTGCTGCCAGAGAATCTACCAGGTAATAGAAGGTTTACTGTTTTTCTGGAACGGGAGTGAATTTTGGACTTTTTAAAAAGGGTGGGGACAGGGGGTCGTGCCCTGATTAAGCACCTCCTGAACACCTGGCAGTTCGCAAGTGTTTTCTGTGCAGGGGAGGGAACTGTTGTCGTGTTTTTGGGCTCTGCTCCAGTTTCCAGCAGGCTGCAGCTCTCACCGCGTGAAGAACAGGACTCACCTTTCTCCGATCCATGGCTTCAGACAGAAATTACTCGCTTCATGGCTCACTGAAGCTGGGTCTTCAGAAAGCAGGAATGATGGAGGATATAGGTAATGGGGGGAACTTTATGTGGCGCCTTTTCTTCTGCTGTGGACTTGCAAGGAGCTGCCACAAACCGCCGTGGTCACACTTCTTTGCAGGTTGTGGAAGAGGCTTCAAAGACATCAACGCGGCACTGAAACCCCTGGGTTTGTTCTGTTCTTCTGGGTTTCTCAGGTTTCAACACAGACATTCTCAACCCAACCACCGTGCGTGAAAGACTCGTCAGAATGTAACATTTTCTACCCTTCTAGAAAAATCATCAAAATAGAGCTTCTGATGAAATTTTCTGTTTGTTCAGCTGGGTGAGAGTGGAATATTCTCTTAGCTATTATGAAACAGATAAAAAATGAGTTCTGAATAAATCTTCACCTCATGCGCATGTTGTTATTGCTAAATAACAGGTGTGTGTTTGCATGACCTGCCAGTGATTTTGTTTTGGTCCTGCACATATCTTACTAACTCTGGGACCAAAACATCACGCAATAAAATGGCGGTGACTTTTGTCCAAAAATTAAACCAATTAGAGAAGGATTTACGCTATAGCCAGTCATAGCTGGGGTATTTATACCCAAAGACAGCTAAGTTATTCCCAGCACCTGAAAGCTGAGCCTTGTATGTCCATTTTTACATTTTCACTTTGACCACCTTCAGAAGCAGTGCACTGCGTCTCTGTCTGCTCATGTTTTGCTGTGCTTTTTTATCATTCCTTCATGGAGAATTTTGCAGCTTTTTTGTGAATTTCTTGTGTTAAAAACAAAAATATTCAGCTAAATTTAAGATTGACATCTTTCAGTAATGTAGATTCTGTATATTTTCAGCTCACTGTAAGTCTGCGTGCAATGTGTATAAGATTAGGAACAGGATAACCCGATGCTGTTCTGAATTCAACATCCTTTTCTTTCCTGTGAAAGCACTCAGAAGGTTGCGCATCCATCCATCCATCCTTTATCTTCCAAACTGCTTATCCTGTGTATAGTTGTGGGGGGCTGGAGCCTGTTTGAAGATGCACATTTGTGACTGCTGTAAAAGCCATTTTCTCCCAGCAAAAGGCGGTGTTCTTTTGTATCTTACGCCTGCCATGAACCGTCCCTGTGCTCTTAACTGTGATGATGGCCCTCGTGGCGGAAACACACAAATTTTGCTCTTTGTGAATGTTTTAAGGTGTACTCCAGCACCCTAACTTCTGTAAATCGATAACCCTTTGTCTGCTTGCATCTGAGAGAGTTCTCTCGCCTGTACCAACACAGCAGTTGTCACTGGAGGATTTTCTTGTTGTTTTGCTCTCTGCTTTTATAGTCAGTAGAAACCAGGTGTCAATGAAAGCCTGTAGAAATCTCATATGTATATACACACACAGACAGTATATACAGTGTGTGTGTGCATACACACACACACACACACACACACACACACACACATATATATATATATATATATATATATATATATATACTGTCTTACCTGCCCTCAGACACAGATGTTTCTACTAAGATTGCCTCTTGCCTTGCAGACATCTCGAGATGGATGATTATCACCTGCAGCTGAACCTCTCCGTAACTGAGCTGCTGATCATCCTGGCCAAGAACTCCATTCCCTGCGAACTGCCCATGAACTTGGCACATCAACCATAACTTCTACCACATTAGTGAAGGACCTTGGATTGGTGATGGACAGCAATCTGATGTTCTCCGAACATATCTCCACAGTCTGTAGGGCTTGCAGACTTGCCCTCTACAATATCAGGAAGATCAGACCATGTTTTACAGAATATTCGACTCAACTCCTGGTCCAAGCATTAGTCATTTCAATTTTGGACTATTACAATTCACTCCTGGCTGGCCTCCCAGCCTCTGCTACGTACCCTCTCCAGAGGATCCAGAATGCAGCGGCACATCTCCTCTTCAATGTTCCCAAACAGATGCACATCACTCCTCTGCTCATCTTGCTGCATTGGCTTCCGGTCCAGGCACGCATCAAATACGAGATCCTGATGCTTACTTTCAAGTCCATCAATGGGACATCAAATACGAGATCCTGATGCTTACTTTCAAGTCCATCAATGGGACTGCTCCAGGCTACCTCCGGTCCCGTATCAAGAACTATGTCCCCTCCTGGGACAGTCTGCTAATGGGAAGAGGTACTGGTTGTACCCCTCTTAAAGACTGGTCAATGTAGGCTCTTCTCATCTCTGGCGCCTATATGGTGGAATGAGCTTCCACTTGCTTTGAGGACTTCATCGTCGCTGTCCATATTCCGCAAGCAACAGAAGACACATCTCTTCAGGGAGCACCTCAGAACTTAAAACCTCACCTTTATCATCTATGCTTCCTTTACTCCATTGTTGCAAGGCTGTTTGTTTGTACATGTTTTTCTAGTTTATGCAAGACATACATTTTACATGTTTATGCTCTTCCCTTTATTTGTATGACTTGTGTGACAATTTCTTGACTTAATCGTGTGCACATTGATGGTAGGACAGCACTTACTGTTAGTTAGATTCTCTGATACTGTTTGACCTCGTTCGTGACATGCACGTGTACTATTACTCAATGTCGCTTTGAAAAAAGACGTCTGCTAAAAGAATAAAATGTAAAATGTAAATATATAGCTACAGAGGGTGTCAATTTCATTCTTGTAGCTTTATGTGCTGGATTATTTTACACTTACGATTGTTTTAAATTCTATAGAGCAGGGACAAGTTTCACAAATGTTTCTGATTTGGGGTTACTAAAGAACCGTGTGAATAAATACACTTTTTAATGAATTTGTATTATAAATCCTCTGCGCTGCTCACATTTGGTTATCACTGTTAATATCTGAAACATCAGGCCTCTAACCATCATTACTGTGCCACTGTGAATTTATTTGGGTTCTTTTAATTAAATACTTTTTGCAGGTCCGGCAACCAAAGCCACACAGAAACTGTGAGTGTATAATTAACTGCCATAGAAAATCCATATGAATATACTGCCTGCCGCTCCACCTTCTTAAGTTTAATAACTATTCACAGTGTCATCAAAACTTCCTGAAAGTTTCACAAAGTTCCTGTAATTGGTGCATTTACATGCCAGTTTATATTTACTTTAATTACTACCCAACAGCATATCGATGTCCATGTTCAGTTCGGTGACTTAGACAAAAAAAACCACCGCGTTATACATGAAGGCTGCAGGGGATATTTAAATAAACCATTTTGCAGGTTTTAATCTTGGATGCAGGCACACTGAGGAAAAATTTATATTTTGATAGTTATCTGACCAGGATGGCTTGTCCATGCATTATGCAATCTGCTTAGGGCCTCTGCTGTCCTGACCTGGAATACAAGCCTAAAAGAATGAAATGAATGGCTGGTCTTCATGATGGTGGTTTCTTGACTGAAGTGGTAAGCATTAGTTTTCACTGAATTTACTTATATGATTAATACTTTTTTGAGTTACCTCAAATAATAGAGTCATTTCAAGACACGTTAGGTCACATAACTTTGTAAGTAACAAGACAATGTAGCGCTGCATATCTAATTAGTTTTTAAAAGTTACTAAATGACTTTAGTAATAAATGTCCTCTTCTCACGTTGCTTAATTAGTTTTTGTCTATATTGTAGAGGATTTGAAAGTTGTTCATCATTTTAATTTATTATGTAAAAACACTTTCATGAAAGATATGATAGAACATATAAGCATATCTCAAGTTATTACCACTAAGATAAATTTGTATGTTGGTGTGTGTGTGTGTGTGTGTGTGTCTTAAGGGGTGGTAGACAATTATCTTGGGGAGGGGTGGGGGGGTCAGT
>JABJVR010000043.1:1140516-1210870 GCA_025773905.1 Chitala chitala | reverse complement strand
GAGTCATCTTAATTGACTGCGGTATGGATATTATAGTTAACTATTCCATAAAATTAAGATTTTAAACTCCTGAATGACAGCATAAACCTTAGCCTGGCATTCGTGTGGTTAAAAAAGGAACAAGCAACGGAAAGCAAAAATATAAACATACAAAATTACATAAAATAGATATGATCATTTTTATTGCTTTATGTCTTAATTATGAAAGGGCTGGGAGACTGAAATATGCTTGTAAAGCTGCAGACAGTATGTTTTTGAAACAGATAAATTATCTCAAAGCAGCACACTCATTGAGGGTTCACCGTTGATGATATCTGAATAATTCAGTTCTTTTCTGAAAGGCATAAAAAATACTATTTTAATAACACCGTGTATTCATTGTATACTTCCACCATTCATTTTAATAACACAATTTAATAACAGAATAAATAGGTAAATTAGTAGGCCACCCATAGTGTGATAAAAACATAATATAAATATTTTAATTTAAAAAAATTAAATATAAATGGATTTCTGGGGGAAGGCGGAGAGGTAAACCTAGTTCGCAACAGTGTTTTTAAAAAAGCAAGTATATTATGAAAAACAATTAGATTAATTTCAGAATGCAGAAACTAGAAAGTAAAGGATGCCTACTGATTATTTTAAACCTAATTAAATTAAATTGCTGACAAACTTTTTGGGTCTGTGCGTACAATAATGAAAACCTGAAAATGGTACATTACTGGCACAGCCGACAGAAAACACCGAGTGGGGAATTTTGAAAAACAGGTAAAACTATACAAACTGTAATAGACATCTGTAACAACATTTTCACCAAAATAAAATCTTTAAAAAGTTTCGGTATGCCCACCCCCTTTGGAAAAAAAAGAAAAATCACCTCAATCTCAATTCAATATGTTTTTACAATCATATCACGTCATCTGAACTCATGTAGGAGTACAATAATTTCATTGTAATAACTACAGATCAACATTCTTATTAAGAAAATCTCATGTTTTAAAAAGGCTGCAGTTTACAGTGCATAGCTGTAACAAATAAAGAACTTTTCCCAATATGTACACAAAATAAAAATAGTAATTCATTTGAACATCTTCCATATTTTCAAATACACAACATTTTTTTTTTTTTTTCGGCAAACGACAACATTGGTATCTCAAACACCCCAGACAGGTTTTTTTTTTTTAACCCTTGAACGCTAAATGTAACACCACATAGAAACATCAGTTAAAAACTGCACAAAAACACATCAAAAGAAAGAACTAAAGAAGCTGCAGGTGATTTTTTTAGGAACAATGAGGATTAGCATCATTTATGTTCCTTCTACAAATCTGCTTTAGGATGTGACGGATTACTGACTACCAGTTCATGTCATTGTTTTTTTTTTTTTGTATCAGCAGCTCAGTTCATGTAAACTTTGTTTTATATATATTTATATTTATTTAATTTTTATACTATATATTCTTCTTCGTTCATGGAGCGTTAAACTTCCACTGGCCTCCCAGCCGAGGACAGACACATCCATGAGGTATTGCTTCACCCTCTCTCAGAGCTCTGTTCCACTTGTTACCTTCTCAGGCTGCTCTGGGCCTCCTTCAGCAAGCTGTCAAAGTCCATGGAGTCGTACTTGCTCTTAGTGCAGCTTGGGTCGAAGTCTTCACAGTGGGAATCTGCAAGCACAGACAGTGAGCTTGCTTAAATCACTGTAGGTTAACAGATCTGCCCTTATGAGTACATTTTAATTACAGATTAGCTGATTGTAAGATTCATGCCCCCAAACTGGGGAAAAAACTGCTTTCACAATGTTTTAGTCTGCCCCTATCTGGCCGTTTTCTTTAACTCTGCCACTGCATACATAATTGGAAAAGAATTATGTTCACTGCGTGTCTGCTGGGATGGAATGAAGGTTTTGGCCTATCCACCCTTAATCCCCTACCAATCTTAGTGCGCCCACTGCAGACAGGAGGACTGAAGTGTTGCATTTTATTACTGCTCATTTGAACCGTGGCCCAGCCTATCACTATCTGTATTTTATGCACAGGAGAAGAAAATCTTAAAGACAGTCAATCAGTCTTAGCTTTCTTCTGCTGCCCCCCCATCCCGCAACACCTTTATTGAATTATGCCAGTGGGGGGGGTCTCATTGTGGTTTAAGATTTACTCGGCATCACATTTGGCAACATAGAGAAAGCCCACTCAGTGTCTCCAACCATGGGGGAACACGCACATGAAGAAATGCATGTGCTGTGTGCAGCTAGGGCACAGAGAAACGTGAGCACGCCTTGCAAACATGTCATCTAGCTGCACTGCAAGGCCCTCACCCAAGCACATCACACACAAATGTGGGAAGAGTCATCGGTGAGCACATTACAAAGATTTTGAGAGTTGTGCTATCTAGAGCTCTACCAGGCACTGAATACACCGAGCTCCATCAGTAACCCTTTAGCGAGCAGCTTGTGGAAAGCACCTGGAAGACCTCTTACCCAACTCTGAGTATTTTTCTTTGCCGAGCTGCTTTTGTTCCCCAAAACAGAGCTCAAAATGCGGCTCCTTTGATTTCCGCAGGGTGTGTCCATTCTCCAGGGCTGCAACGGCATCACAGGTGTAGCGATAGGTTATGAAGCCAAAATTGTCCCTGAGATGGGGAAAAAAAAACAGCAATTCTTTGTTGAAAAACTAGCATCCCCATTAAGTCGTCCTTAAATCAACACAAACGAAAGCAATCACCACACGTTCGTTCGAAGGCATTCAAAGCCGTAGATGTGAGTGAGGTCCTAAAGCTCACGCCATGTCAAATGTCTGCCTAATGCGTAAAGACAGGAAGTATGAATACGCCTCCAAAACAGGAGCATCGACCGAGTGAGGAGAGAGGGAAAAAGAAATTAAACAACATGAATGCATTTTCCCTCTAACGTGACACTGCAGCTCCTTGGTACATACCCATCGTCTCTCAAGTTAACGGTGCACTCCTCCATCTCGCCAAAGACCTCGAAGCGCTGCTTAAGCTCCGCCCACGTGATGTCCGACCGGAGCCTCCCCACATACACCACACGCCTCTCTTCCTGTACCATGACAGAAGATTGAAAAAATTACTTCACAATGGTCTTGTGCGTATTTTTTTGCCATCCAATAATAATAATATTTAAAGGGATTAGCTTTTGTCATGAGAGTCAATGGGGCGGCAGGGTAGAGCTGTGGTTCAAGGTACTGATGCAGGCCCCTGCCTTTAACTGTGGTACCTTATTCATCAATGCCAATACTCAGCTGAATAAAGTGGGTTAAGCGTCCTCGTAGCAACTCAGCAGTGTAAATGTAAAAATGTAGGTCTCTGCCTGTCCTTTGTGTCACCCTTATGGGTTTTGCCTGCCTCTTCCTTTCACCACACGCAAAAGCCACTTCTCACACACACACACACACACACACACACACACACACAGGAGCTTATTCAGATGCCCTCACGAGCCCCTATTCCCACGTGCCATGCCTGCTCAGAACAAGTCTTCACGATGAGGAGTTTGGGAAGAAAGCAGAGAACATCGAGCAGGAGACGAAGGTCTACAGCAACTCACTAAAACAGCAGATAGTGATTCTGAAAAACATCCCCCGGGATTTACGCCATCCTCCCCAAACCTAACCCAGTTCCACAGAAAAGGTAAAGTAAGCCTCCTTTTCCTCCCACACTCCGAGTCCTTATCCTCACAGGGAAACTAAGGCCCTAGCATGTGTGGATACCTGTCTTACACACAGTTGCATTGTTTAAATAAACTCAAGGGGGGGGGGGGAAAATGCATTACAAAATGATCCTTCAATACCTTCAGATCATAAGCCGACATGGAAATATGAAAAGGACAGTGCGGTGGTACACACAACATAAAATAATTTAGTACATAATATGCTATATAACAAATTCCAAATAACAATTAAATTCACTTCCAGGATTTTATTCTCAAACAGTAAGTCTACTTATGCTCAAACTGTGAACCTGTACCTAGAGTTACTTATTAAAGAAACACCAGGGAAATATATTGTTTGCCACAAACATGTGGACAAAGATTTCTTATACAAATCTGTAGGATTTTCATTCAGCTGCTTAAATTGTCATACAGAACTTTAACGTAGCTTTTAAAGCCTGCTGTTGGCATTTAGCGAGCCCGACATGTTCGTTATAAAGACCGGCAGTGAAATGACACATATGTCTCGCTCACTAAATAAACTGCACTGGAAATACCACATTCTGAGCCGGCAAATGAGCACGCGTTGGCGTTTCCTCGGTCTAATTGATCGTCGTGCTGTCGCCGTTCCCGTTCCGGCCTTTTGTTCCACGGCCTTAAGTGTTACACGTTTGCCCAGCACCGCGAGCAAGGCGGCCTGGCGCCATTTCAGAACAGCTGAGACTCGTGACATGCAGCCTTGCATGGGAAAGGAAAGTGTGCTACATGAATAATTCACCGAATCCCTTTACGTGCACCTGCTCTGTGCCCAGGGCCCACAGTTGGAGACTCACTCCTGGGCGTACGCGAGTCATCCCTGATCCAGTTTGGGGACACGGGTACTCACGATGGCCTTCTGTCTCCGCTTCTCTCGCTGTTCATCCCTCTCAAATTCCCGAGTCTCGTAGTCCCTCCGGGACTCCTCCCTTTTGAGACGTTCATGCTGATATTCCTCGTAGCTGTCGTATCTGGGGGGGGGGGGGGCAAAGAGCAGAGTTTTAACAAGAGGCACACGGAGCCCCGAAGGCTCACGTTCTGTTCCAACTCGGCGCACACGCACACATCAGGTGGCCTTAACCTCTCCGTGACTGTCCCAGTGCCATCATCTCCCATCAGCTTTGAGCCAGAGGAAGAATGACTGTGACATGTTGAGCTGGCCTGGTGTTTTAAAGGCTGAGACTCAACGGCACATTGAAACATGGGCCTTAGCCTGAGCAAATTCATGACTTAGCTACAATAAACAGGATCTCCTTGCTGCTATCATACTTGACTGCTCTGATATGATTCCAGACAATGGAAGAGAATATAGTGTATTCACTCATATCACAACATGGAGTTAAAAAAAATAAAAAACATTGTGACTGTCCCTTTCATTACGATTGGTGGCGAAGTCACAGGGGTGACCAGAAATCTTACTGATCACTCAAAATGCCACCCAAATTTCTTTAACACAACTGACTAATTAGAAGTATGATCCCTACCCCTAATTAGCCTTTGCCACCCCTTGGCCACCCCGTTTATTAATGGCCACTGATTACGATAGTGTTCGTCACACTGCAGCATCTGCCTTTGCAGACACACACATTTGTGCAGGACCGGGAATCAGGAACACATGTGACAGCTGGGCGGTACCTTGGCCTTCGAGTAAACGGCGAAGTCGACTGTGACCTGGACTGAATGTGCAGACCTCTACAGCTCCTGTTCCTGTGACCTCCAGAGTCCACAAATGGGCTTGTCCTGTACAAAACACATAATTACAAATTCATTATAACCACATAACCTGTAACGAAACACCTACTTCAATGGTTTAAAAACTGTAATTATAATCTTAATAATACCAGGCTCTAATGTAGGGCCCTCTTCTTTACAGCTCATGTAAAACGTTCAGATCCAAATTATGCATTTTACTTGCAGTATGACACTTAACAAATTCACTGTACTTCAGTGCGGACGTTGTCTGTATGTACTCTCTATGTGTCAGAGCTTTTTCACTTTGCAGAGTACAACTTCCACAGTGAGCGATTCCCTTCACCTTCATAAGAGGCAGGCCTTGCCAACGCATCACCAACGGCATTGTTGTAACTCTTCAGCATGCAATAAACAAGATGAGCCAGATGCTTATGACGTATATGGACCAGTTAGCCCCTCCAAGATGGCAGCGTGCCAAAAAAAAAAGCCACCTTAAAACCATGTGCACTGGAGAGGGAGTTAGCACGTGAATATTTGGAGTTGTTTTTGGCAAAGAACCCGTCTCGCTTTCCAAACCTCTGGAGTCCTCTTTGACAAAGAGCCCGTCTCATTTTCAGGACCTCCAGAGTCCTCCTCGACAGAGAACCTGTCTTGTTTTACAAAGATCCAGAGTCGGTCTTTGAGAAAGAACGCCATATAATTTTCTGTCCCTGAAGCTCGTAGTCCTTCATCCATCACCGCACTGAAAACTCGTTTCTTTGGTTTTATCTCTATTTTTCTTAGCTAAAGGTTGCAAAGCAGCTCTATTTTACACTACCAACAAAGTACATAAAAGATCAAACACAGGTTCTATGCACGGAACCTTTAAATAAAGTAGGATTCCTTCATTTCAACAATTACTGGATAAGTCATAACATATAAGAAAAGGGCTGGGTTTTCTGGTCTTAACTACAAAACACAATCACTCTCTTTTCTCAGCTTTGAAGGCTAACATTGTGAGAAGCACCGGAGGACAGAGGACCAAAAAAGGCTGCAACAATTTGGATATTTTGCTGAATTCTGAACTGTTAAACAACCCTTTTTCATGCACACAAAGTAAAACATGCCCAACATTTTAAAGAGAACATGTAGTTAGAGTGCTTTTGAAAATGAAATATATTCAAGCTGACTGATCACTTTGCCATTCCAGCAGTTATCAGCAGAAGATACACACTAATCTATTTTCAAAACCAATACTGAACAAGACTCCGGCTTCGTTTGTGGCATGGAAAATTTTTACATGAATAGCAGAAAGAAGAAAATTTTTGTGAAGACATTTTTTATAACAACTTGCTTTCCGATTTACCCGTACACATGTAAATGTTCATCGAAAAACCTTTCAGCGACTTGAATTTGGACCACCTAACTCCACAATTCAGACTGCGCAATAAAAACAAACACAAAAATCTCACAATTAGCCTTTGTTGAGAACACTTTGGGGTTCCGTGCTGAGAGGAACCTCTTACCGGGATGATGAGCAGCTATGAGGAGACCTGGAGCGTGAGCATGAGCAGGGGGACCGGGAACGTCGTCGGGGTCCATCACACGTGGAACTGGAGCAAGATCGGGATCGGGACCTGGAGGCAGATCTTGGGGGGGCTTTGGGAGAGATGGAGCCCTGCGATGGGGAACTGGATGGGGAGCCTTCGTACTGTAGCCCCAGGTGAGAGCCCTCCCAAGGGTAGAAGAGCCGGTCGCCCTCCTCCTCACTGTCATCCCGAACCAGGGGCAGCTCCGGGAACACACTGCCTGGCACACTGCAGTAATAGTCCTCTCCTGAGTAACTGTCCTCTGGGATAAGGGGTGTAGCCTTGGCTTCCTCGTTGTAAATGGCTTGCTTAGGGTGTCCAAAGTGCTTGTTGAGCTCCGCCCTAATTTCTGTGTCTTCTAGTGGCTTCCTGCCACCCATAGCAGGCCTAGTGCGAGGGAGCTGGTCAGCCTGGCCAATCTCTCTGTTTAGTGCTTGGGCCCGCACAGCAGAGGGCGCTATGTGCAGTTGCTCCTCCATGGCAGGGGATGGGGAAAGAAGCACGGACAATGCGTTGCACCCCCAGTGACTATCCAGTGACCAAGGGCAAGGGAAGTGGCTCCGCTTAGCACCAGTGTACTGGCAGTAGTCGTGGTCACCAAAAACGCGGGGCGCAGCCCTCTTACCACGGCGCTCCTCCTGCCCAGCTGGGGATGGGACTGACACTCTGCTGAGCTGGGCGAACAGCTCGCTGTGCTCACGGTCCTTCTTTGCCGGGCCCACGGCCAGGAAGCAGGGGGCGGGGCCGTCGCAGCGAGCCTCGGTGCCCAACAGGGCAGAGGTCGCACACGAGGACAGCGTTGCCTTGATGGATGCTTTGAAGGGGTTCTCTTGGTTGGATTTGTGGGGGGGTGTCGTGGGTGGTGTTAAACCTGGAGAACAACGCAAACAGAGCAATGGTAAAAACATTTCTCCTCCCTAACTGTCTCAGATGTTCTGCCAGACACTAAGGCATGTGTTTTGAAAACTTAATTAATGTGATGCTTAGCAGGGATCTAAAACAGCCACAAATGAGCAACTAAAATACTTAGTGCAGCGAAACCCAGAGCACTAATTATCAACAGCAAAGCTGCAATCCACTGCCTTGTCATGTGATTTCCAGCACCAGACCCTCCAAAAATGGGAATATTCCGTCTTCTGCACTCTCGCCAACGTCCCTGAATGGAGAAATGCTTTTTCTGCTGCAGATTGGAAGCTACTGCAGCCACTCTTATGGAGGCCACTGTGTACAACTGTTATATAAACAAACAAACAAAATTAAACAAAACAAACTAGGAAAACAAATGTTCTGCCCAAGAGATGGGTCCCTCGGTCACAGAGGAGAGAGAGAGAGAGAGAGAACCAGAGAACCTTTGCTAGGGGACAGACGTCTGTCACACAGGAGGACACAAGGGAGTAGCAAGTCGTGCCATTAACGTACTGGCACGGCTGCCAGGCGCTTCAGCCACTCTGCAATTGACCCTTTATCTGTGCCCGCACTGAGAAGCAGGCAAGAGACACCTCCTTTGCACACAATGCGAAAGGTCCTCGTCCTTCCATTTCACTGCCAGGACTGTGTTACATGTTCACTATAACGCCTCTGTGGGTAGCAGGCACATGGTTTTGGCTCTAGCTCTAGCAGACCAGGACAATCTCCACTGCATTCACCTTCACTCCCACACCTGGCAGACAGTAAAGCTTCAGACAGCACCATTCCTTTAGGGCTCTGGGGTTCACAAACACAAGGCACCCACCGACCACACTCAGTTTTATACTGTGCACATGGCTAAAAGAAAAAGAAAAACACACACAGAATGAAGGACGTACAATGCAAATAACTGTTATTTTGTGCGTGTTCATATATGACAAACTATCTTGGGTTGAAGAGATGGAGCCACTTCTACCAAAGTAAAATGTGCCTTTCCAAGCAGATACAATGCCATTCAGAAATGCCACATTAAATGAGCATCACTCCTTTGAACATGACAATGTCTGTGTGTGTGACAGCTGATATACTGCTGGCGATACACTGGCTACACAGCACAGTGGGATACACTGGCCTTCTTACAGAAGAAAAAAAAAAATTGCTTTTAGGAGGGTCCTGTTAAAACCGCTGTAGTCCGCTTGTCTCAGCATTCTTATCAAATAATTTACGATTAGAGCTCCTTAGCCTCAACTGAAACAAATCATCAGAGAGGGACCTGAGAGCTTCCTTTCAGGACACATTAAAGTAAAGGAGTAGAGAGCTGCTTTCATGTAACGACTTGAGTAAGATGGTTGCCTTACTGGACAACCTAATCTGAAAAGTTGAAAGGCTTGATCTTCACAACTTTTCTTTTGAAACTTTTTTTTTTTTTTGCAGCGTGTAATCCCATAACCCTGAAGCAGGGTGACTGACAGGTTACACCCTTTTTTAAGCATAGATAAATCAAAGACATTAACAGAGAGGATTGAGCATGTTGGCTGTGACGAGCATACTATGTGATTGCGCAGGTTTGATCTTTTAGGGACTCCGGCTACATGTGGACATGAGGTCTGCGCAAACGCTAAAGCCCTGCTTGTAAAAACTGCATCAGAAGTGCGCGAGTCCAAACCATTTTGTGTACATTTTACGCACACATACACAGAACCACAAACAGAAACAGCAGCATGTATGTAAACCTAACCCTTAATTTAGGTTAAGATAAAAACCTGGATGGATTACACAGTTAGAGCCCTGCAGACATCTGATTACATTAATCTAAATGGTTATTACATTCTAAATGTAAGACTTAATACTTTGCAGCTGACCTGCTAAGCACCTCTGGCTGGCCTTAATGTGGATAGAAAAGAACATTATATATTATACTGTATATAATGCATAACATTAACGGCTATAAAGCTATTTGTAACTAAGTCTTTGTTAAGCACCTTTGGAAAAATGCAACGCAAAGGATGCTATACACACAATGCAATTAAACTGAAATTAAGTGATTTGCACTGAACTTAATGGAACTGAATATTAATTCAGTTTAACTCCCTACAACACTCATCGGCTTCAAGCTTAATACTGAGAGATTGGTTTGTAAAAGAACTGTAGAAAATATTCTTATCTATGCAGGAAGATTTTTTCACGTTAGCAGCACAATATCAAAACCCCCGGAAACATATACAGGTGAGAATAGGCTCAATAAGAAAAATAATCAACTCCTCCTTATTTAAACCTGAAATTGCTTTTACCAGTAATTTTCTCTTTTAATTACCTGAACTGAACCAACATCATTAACGACCTTTTCTTTTTGAAGACAAATTACACAGATTATATCAGCACACCAAATAATGGAAAAAACCAATTAAAGTAATAATAATGCATCAACATTTTGCCGTGATCTATCAAGTAAACAAACATTTCTGCCAAAGTACAAGGGGACCGAGGAGGTAAAACTGCGCATTCAGACCTCGAGTGCAAGACTCCATTCTTTGCTAACAGTAAAGTTGGACTAAGCGGTGAGATGGTGGAACATGAGAACGGTACTTTTCTGTGCTCATTCACCTTTAACCCGGGAGTACTTAGTACCTTTGTGGGAAAAGCAGTGCTGCCGTTCAAGGCCTTGAGTGAACTTCGCCTTAGAAAACTGATTTCTCATTTACAAGAGGCAGTTTGATTTATGTCCCACGGCCCCTGGGCCAGAATACATATTCTATTGATTCTCCTCTATGGACAATCGATGGGGGCCGCGCGGCTGCATTGATAAGATTATGGAGCGCGGGTCGTCTTACCCGGAGTCCCAGACAGCTCCACGCTCAAGGTGCGGTCAATGCTTTTGTTCTCAAATGGTGATTCTTTGTGGTCACTGAAACAGAAAACCAAGATAGCCGACCCCTGAGTTAGGGGACGAGGACTTTGGAAACCAAAAGGACAACGTGCCTTAAAAAAAAAAATAAAAACTTACTTTGGAGACTCTGGGGTCAAAGGGAGCGGTAAGGTAGTTGGTTTCGCTGTTGGAAACAAAGAAATATGGGTAGTTATTTAACCGGCTCACAAAGAACAAGAGAACATCTCCACAGCTGATCATGAAACTTAATCATTTATCAGGCCTGAAAGATTTTTAGTTCTCCAGGAACAAAAAGTTTTACATTCCTTCTGTTCATTTAAAAACAGCCACAGTGTAACAGAGCATAAAAATGCCTCCTTGCAATTCAGTCCTTCACTTTAGGAAACAGGAGCAGAGGTGAGATGGGAAAGGGAGAGAGAAATGGAGAGAGAGAGAGAGAGAGAGAGAGAGAGAGAGAGAGAGAGAGAGAAAACAGCTGGAAAATAATGCACCCTGCACAATTTTCAACCTTTGAAAGTAGCTTTGCATGCAGAGAATGAAAGCAGCAGAAAAAAGAACAGTGAGGGAAGCTTACCCCCAAAGCCTCAGTTATCTACAGCTGCAGCTACAGAATACATTTCAAGCCAACAACTCCATCACCACGGCAGTGTTAACCTGTATCTTTAACGTGCAAACACTTGCCTTGATTCAGCCCAAAAGTGGCTGAGTTAAATTGTATCAATGTACGAGGTCAGCGTGTGTGGGCCAATCGCCGGAGACGCGGCCGTGTGGCGTTGGAGACTGCCCCGTCTCCACGCCGACCGTCGTTACATTATGTTCAAAGCTGCCGTCCGAACGAGCTGATGGAACAGCTGACATACTGCTTTCAAAGCCACCTCTAAGCATGCTGATTAGCGAACAGGGTTAGCACAAGATCGAGCACAGATGCAGTTAAAATTCAGACTGTGAATAGATGGGAAGGAGGGAGAGAGCGGTGATGCAGTATTGATTACCTAAAAGCGGAAGGACCTGGTCGCCAGGGTGACTGTGTTGGGGTGGCCCTTGTTTGAACCAGGGGGCGGAGTCTCTCACAGGGGTTACAGCGTGCGAGAGAAGGGGGCTTGAGGGCTCCTGTGTGACTGGCATGGGGCTGCCAGTGACACAATCGTTACCGCCACGATTTGGACGCCCTACCCACCCTTCTGTACATCCCAGCCCCTGACCCTGGCCTGGGAAGCAGTCCCATCCGTATAGACCTGGACCTCCAGGAAAAAGGGACTCCAGAGCGAGATGTTGAGGCTGTGCGTCTCTTCTACCACCGGCAAGGCCCGAGCCACTGTTTCTGGGCCCACAGGAGATAGCCTCTGGGAAATCATGGGCGGGAACTGCTGGGCAGACATCGCCAGAGCAAGGGGGAGGCTCTCCTGTGGCTGTAAAGGTGTGGCTAGATAAAGAGCAGCCTTGCTCTTGCCTTTTCTGGACAGCCACTGTAATCTGCTTGACTGTGCGCCTACAGACCTCTGTTCGGCTTGAGTGCTTGCTGGCTGGCCTGCCGCCTGCCTCATGGAAATGATCACAGCAGCTGGACTGACGCATTGCTCTAGCTGGGAGAGAATAGGAGTGTATGTACCTAATAAACCTAGCAGTGGCCAGAGCTGAGCGCTGACCTGGCGGCCCTCTTTCTTCCTGGGGCGGCCTTAGCTCCGGTTTAGGGCACACTCTGCCACTGCCGCTGTCCCCACAGGCTGGGGCAATAAGAGTGGGTTTGGACCGTGCCTGACTCCGCCTCCCAGGCCCCTCTTCCGTCATGTGACTGACCCTGCTCTCACCTTGCTGGTGATGTTGCTGCTGCTGCTGCTGCTGATGATGCTGATGTTGCTGCTGATGTTGCTGCTGTTGCTGTGACGATGATGCGGACGAGGCAGGGGGTGAAGTTTTCTTCTTGGTCGAGGACGAGTAGGAGGAGGATGATGATAACGATGAGGACAGAGAAGAGACTGAAGATCTGGAGGAGCTGGACGATGAGGAGGGAGACGCCGAAGACAAGCAGGGGTTGCAGGGCTTGCCTTTGTCACTCTTCTGCGCTTTGGTCTGGAGGGCATCGTCGCTGGCAGTGAGGTACTTGAGGAGCTCGGCGCAGGGTCGGCGCCCTGGCCTGGGGTGTGGGGGGCAGGTGGGCCGCAACCTCCCGTTAAGAGGGCTCTCCGCCTGCAAAGAAACAGAATCAGAAACGTTCAGGCCAACGTACTGGGAGAGGCAAAAAAAAAAAAAAAAAACAGCAAAACTCCAGCAGCCAGAACAATATGCTCGACAAATGGAGGGCCTTTTAAAAGCAGAAATTCAATATCCCAGACAGCAATAACTCAAGACTGTGTAAAAAACACACACACACACACACACACACACACACACACAAAAGAAGTCTAATACGTTTTCTGACTTTACTTACATTTGCCAAAAAACTGTCTAACAAAATGTAATACTTTTGAGCACTGCATGCAAGATGGAGGCTTAAAGCTCTGTTACACAGAAACAGGAAAACTCCATCTACATATTTCCTGAAAGGCACAGAAAGCCCAGCAAGTGTATGAAATGGGCCTTAAATCCTAAAACATATAATCTATGCTGCATTCATGAATAAACATCTGAATATACATTTTCCAGCAGTTAAACAAAAGCAGAGAAATCAACTTTTCTACACACAACAAAAACAAATTTAACCCGATACAATTTGTACTCCTGTGTGCTTTTTAGCACCTAAGGTACAATGACGCAGCACTCTGGATGATCGCTGTTGATCTCTAATGCACTTCCATTACTAACCGTTACAAAAGATGCTGGTAATTACAGGGAATTGACTCGGTCAGAATACGGCAGCTGTACTCCAGACAATCAGTAAGATTTATTATGGAGCAAGGTTCCTTTCAGTCAAACAGCCAAAAAAAAAAAAAAAACAGTAATAGGCAGATCCCCTTTTAATGAGACAACATGGATGTGTAATGAAAAGATGACTGCCCATTGGCTTGTTTCATGGCTATAAGACAGCAACAAAAAGCTAAGATGGAGGAGCAGCGAAGGCATTTTTATAAGGCGGGAGCCACCGGCAAGGCAAGAGAGAGTGTCACATGGGCGCCGCCACTGCGTGCGGATAGCTACCTTGCTGTGGGCGGACGCCGGCCTGATCCCGTGGTTTCCCGCCGCATGTTGCCGCGAGCCGCCGCCTGCGTACTGCCCGTAACTCAGCTGTGAGTTAGCTGGTGCCAGAAGGAGCTTTTTCAGCTGCAAACAGGAGACACAAACTGTCACGTTCGTACGAGCGGAGGGGCATAGCCACCCATCCAAGCTGCTTTTTGAGTTCGACCTTTTCAATGCTTTTTTCTGCAAGACTCCCTAAAACACGCTGTATCCAGGACAAAAAAAAAAACAAGTGACATTATGCGTCATTTGTGTATGATGTACACACAAAAGGTGTCAAAACAGGGCTGGATCTAATTTACAACAACACGCATGTGGCGTACATGCTTCATGGGACATCTGCAAATTAGCACACTGATAACTTTAACTTTTTAGATGGGATATAAAAACATCATGGGTCAGTTATAAAAAAAGGAATCACCATTAGTGTTCCTTGCTAATGTAATCTAATCCAGATTGCAAACCCCCCTTGAAGGGCAGAACATAATTACCCAATTTATTTAATGAGCTGTTTGATTGGATAACAATATCTTTCTCTTCCTACTGAAAACATCTAGTGACATAAAGGGACCTACAATGCAACACTGTTGGACACTGTTAAACCTCCTGATCTCATACGTATTCAATTAAGGATGAAATTAATCTGTAGACCCCTAGAAGCACACAATACATCAGCTGCCCTTTTAAAACAGACAGAGACACACAGTCGTCCTATGGCTGGAAAGTATTAAGATTCCTATCCAGTGCACAGAGCATTTAGCCCATGTTGAGCCGTATACCGTTTAATAAACTGTCAGAGAATGCATTAACACAGACCTCAGATGCAGCACGTCTCTGTCGCCTGCCTAACACTGCCCTTCTTCAGAGCACGGAGCTGAAAAACTGGCTGAGGCGAAGTCCACCAAAAAGGGCTGTGTAACGCAACTTGGACCGACGGTGGCGGCGGCCTATCAGGACGTGGCAAAGGCATACCAGAGACGGCTCCTCAGCTGGGGAGTCCGGAGAAAGCTCGTCAGGACTGGCCTGGCTGCCCTTAGTGCTGGCTCCGGGCCCGTCTTCCTCCCCTTCCGCGTCGGCCTCTCCATCGGCCAGGGCCTCAAAGGACGGCAGGCCGTCCTCGTCCACTGGGATGCTGTCCAGGGTCTCTGTGAGCGCTGCCAGCAGAGTGGCCTCGTTTTCCTCATCCATCTTCTGAAAGAAAATAGGAAATTAACAGCCCCCCTTCCCCATGGCACTCACAGAAACGCTGTCCCGTTTCCAAACAAATATTGGCGTTCTCCTTAAACTCTGTGTTACTTTGTCCACTTGGGTGCGAGTCAGGACTGAAACTTGCACAGCAAGCCTGCGTAACATTGGCAACAGAAAATTAAATAAATAAGTTGCTGCCCCCTAAATAATCCATTAATGGATCAGACACACATGAAGTGCTAGAGGGGGGAAAAAAGAAGCAGCAAAAAAAAAAAAGATAATGAAGCACAAGTTGACGACTCTCTTTGCAAATACTAACAAGGAAGGATGATCGCCATGGTAACAAGATCCTTGAGAGAAGCTGTAAGATGCTTACAGAGCTTGATGTTGGATAAGTGTGCTTTTCAAGAGCGAGACTGACACCGACTCACTAGAGTCGCACAGAACCTCCTCTTTTTTAATGTTTAGAATTATAAACTGGAGTCTAAAAACTGCTCCACCATACATCACCAGGCACTTTAAGTCAAAGCACCTGACATGAGGAAGGTATGTACAATTTTAGACAAAAAAAAAACAACTTTTCTACTTTTTATTTTTGCTTAATCCAAATATATTTTTGTACAGTTTAAACGGGCAAGTACATTTTCTGCTTTTGGTTGGTCACGTGACCTATCATATGACCCATCACATGACCTGCAAACAGAGCCCACACTCACAGCCCAAGTACAACTTAATTAGATACCTGACACCCCCAAATCTGAGAACTCCCATTGGTGCCTTTTATACCCTTCTAATTCAACTTTGCCCACAATTACAGAGCATTACAGGTAAAGATACCTTTCCAAGGCTCCTTACAAGTCAATAAGGGGTTTCATCTTAAATATCTTTATGTCAACAGTATCTCCAGCCTTTTCAAATACTGAAAAAGCACTGCTTTCATTTTCACAGTAAGCATGGTGGAATACGTTTAAGCACGGCTACTGTGAAAATCAGGAGGCTGCTTCACACAACTTAGCCTGGCTCCTGCGATATTAACACACCCACAATGAGGCGCATACTTCCAAAGGATGGTACAACAGACGCTAGAGCTCAACAGGACTGTTATTAAACACCAGGAAGGAAACCATTTCCCATTAATTAGCATGCTGTTAGAGTGGCTTTTGAAAACCCCAATTCACAACAGTGCAACCCTCCTGACCTTAGGAAAAAAAAAAAAGAAAAAAAAAAAACTATTGTCCAGATTCACTTGGATAGTGAATGTAGGCAAATCAAAATGACTTTTTTTCAGTTAACAACCCTGATTTTTCTTTCTACATTCGACACAGGACATCCCTGTATTTCTGCGCTGACACATCAAACACGAACAGCGCTGCCTCGAAGCCAGAATGCAGAAGCTGGGTAGCACTGAGAGTTCACTGCCAAGAGGCAAAGGAGACTCGCAGCACAGGCTCAAATGCTGGAGCATGTTGGTGAGGTTCTCCCCAAGAGAGGAAAGGTGAACCTGGGTCGAGGAGGTGCAAACGTCATCAGAGCTCACCACCAAAGTCACACACACACCTTGTCGCTGTGCCTAACCAGAACTATGAGGCAGAGCCTCATAGAAAGAGAGGGAGAGAACAAGCTTCACCTGGATACCATGGACCCACATGTAATGTCGTTTTGTCTTATGTTTCATTAAAGCAGACCTGGTAATTCAGTGTAACCGTGAGGTCAGAAAGCATAGCTCTGGTTCATGTCACTGTAAACTCTGATGCTTATGCAGTCTCAAAGGAAAAAAAAAAAAAACAAACTTTAATTGACAGAATGATTAATTAAACATAAAAGAAACTTGCACACCTTGTAAAAAGAAAGTACAGTACGTATCAGTCCATTATCAGCTGAACTGTTTTGCTATCACACTGCAGGTTGTAGACATGACCTTGATTTCACTTTTTTATGAAGGTCTATGAAGTTTTCCTATTATCCTACACTGATATTCCGCATGCCTTAGATAATGCAACTACGCAATGCTGACTTATGGACTCTACCACCATTTGCAACCAACTGCTTTGCAAGATTTACAAAACACAAAAGTCTATAAAGAATACTAATTAAAAAGTGCATTTATTAATGTGCACCTGTGTGTGTGTGTGTGTGTGTGTGTGTGTGGTCTCCTGTGTGCGAGCATGCCCTCCTTGACTTGTCAATTTGGGTGGTTACTTTCCAGCTTGAACAAGCACAGCACCATTGTGTGTAATCTTGTGTAAGCTGTATGGAGCAAACCCATCAGACTTGGGAAACAACCATTGTCATTATTTACTCTGGGTTTACACTGGCCTAACAATAAATCATAGCTATTTTAATGACATGCAAACCTTTCTGGTGACACACAGATGGTCAGAGGGCCAACAGAGGCTGACCTCACAAACAGCACACCAGGTGGACATAAAGAAGAAAATAAAACACTTTTACAACAACTAGTTGCAAATTAAGCAACAAGAAACAGTATACCATAGTGTACAGTTCAAACCCTAAATGTTAGCGCAAGACAAAGAAATAAACCTTGTAGTTTCAATAATGAACTTTGAACAGCCCTACATCATAAATAGGTCAATAGACTTGACTCGATTTGATCAAATTCTGACCATTGGGTGAACACACCTTTGTGATGTGTCCTGGCATCTCTCCTACAAGATCCTTGGCTTGCTCCAGAGCATGTGATCTTGCCATTAACTTCTATATCAGGCTTCAGCTTGGCTTAACGTCAACAGCACCTATTTTCACCTTTTGCTGAAAAAAAACCTTTTCTTTCAAAAGAAATGCAATGGTTTCATTTCAATTGTGATAGCTCCAACATCTCTAGTTTTGTGACACCCACACTGTTTGAGTAAACAGTTGTACTGATCCGTCACAACAATGCCAACAGTGTTTATAAGAGGTCCTGTTACAACACCACATAATGTTACAAAAAAACAATGGGACAACACATCTTAGACGTCATATACCACTGAAAACTAGTGCATGGTATAATTTATTGTTTGGATGAACTTGTTGTAACACTGCACCAACACAGCAAAAAGTACTTTCTTCAATTCCTTGATTTTGAAGAAAAGCCATGATTATCAAAGTTCTGCAATACCTAACCACGGGTCACATGTTTTCAACCAGGGTGGATGAACAGAGATGAGGACAAGCGAAGGGGTAGATGCTGAAGTTCCCTTAAAAGCCCTCATTTTCGTCACCCATTACAAGGTTCCAGGGACATTTCACCAAACTCCAACGGAGCCTCCTCAGTGTTCTCCAAACAACTACACATAACTGATTCAGATAACTGCAACATCGCACACACATATCCAAGATTTAAATGTAATGCCAAGTGAAGTAATGACAAGAATATTGTTGTCACTGGTTCTCTCTTAATACAATATCCATTACCTACATTTATCTCATTTATTTAAAGAGATTAATGCTTTAGTTTATTTGTACATACCACAAAGAAATAAGAAATGTATTGCAGTCAATAAGGGGAATGACATTCTGACACAAAAGGAATCTGTAAACAAGTGTTTACACCCCCCTTTCCTTTACTGCCTGGGCATACAATGGCTGTTTTCATACTGCTTGTTTTACACACAGTTTCCAGGCCTCAGGCACATCCAACAAAAGTGTCTTCACTGACCATTGTACCTCAAGCTCATTTATCAAACCAGCCCAAAACCCAGACTGACAGTATCTGCTGGACAACGTGTCTACAGTGGTGTGTCAAGTAGAGCTCTTCCCAATCCCAACTGGATGCCAAGAGACAAGAATGAAGATCTGTCCAAGTCCTGACCTCACCAAGATCCCATGTCAAAGCTACGTAACCGTTAACACGTTAGCGTTAGAGCTGTTCCGTCTCATAAGAAATCTACATCTGCACACTGGCACTTGTTGTAAAAAAGTATAGCTACTCAACGGCTATGTTGGCAGAGCAGTACTGTCAGACCCTTCAACTGTGTACCGGCAGAAGAGGAACACCCATCTAAAAAGACGACCTGAAGTCTCAAGGGGCTCAGACTAGTTGAAAGTGTTGGACGCAAGAGGCTGCAGAACCGTAAACATCCTGAGGAAGCACTCCGAGAGCCATTAAGAGCGGTAAGCTCAGTATGAGCGACATTAGCGACAGCACATTCCAATACTGCACAACTGTTTCCTTGTAGATCCTACAAGTACACGCATGGCAGATGGCTGGGGCCTCTTTTAAAGCAATTATAAAACATCTTTGATGAGTCATCTTTTGACTGTTCAGTTCCCTTTCCGCAGCACCGCTTCATCAAGGCAGCAAAGACAAGGCGAGCGAAGGGGGAGGAGTAGGAGGCGAGACGTTTCACTCGAGGAAAAGGGGGTTAAAAAAAATCCTGTGACAAACTCAGAATTAATTTTACTAACGTGAGAAAAGTACGGCGGACAAAAGACGGATTTGAAACGGCACACAAATAGCACCCGGCTTCAGTAGGAAACGTTACATCTGTGCTCGCAGGCGTCGTAGTGAAAAAACAAAATGCAGATGAAATGCATTTCAAAGGTGGAATCGTGGCATCGACTTTCCGTTATTTGCTCACTCTGTGTCATGTTCTATCTGAATGAGCATGCATAGAAACGCTTCTGTTAGCATTCCGTGCGGGGACTTGAAAGATTAGCACTATCATTACTTTGAACTTGAAAGCATGGTAACTGCCATCTTCTCTGGGTAGATTTTCATTTTAACTTAGCCTCACCTTACATTTTTTCAACTGGGTTTTCAAAAACAGCCAACGTTAAAAAGAACACAGAGAATTTAAAAAAGAAAAAAAAAAAAAACAACAACAAATAATATTCTCACAAACGCAAATCAAACTCCATGCCCACCTGCTCTTCATCTCATTCCATCACAGCTTCCATGTCACCTATATGAAAAAGAATCCTACTGAAACTGGAGTGTCTTTGATAATTTTATTAATTTGCCCAACTGTAGGCCTGTCTCAGGGATCTCAAAGTATGGAATTCAGAAAAGGAATGAGGCAGCAGTCTATCCCAAGATGGTCAGCAATTCCTCTCAACAGGCTTTGGACTACGGGACAAAATAGCCATCAAAACAACCCATGAGAAAGTGGAGGAAACATAGTATTTTCACATACAGAGGACTGGGGCCAAGTTCACAGCCTGGAAGTCTAGAATCATAAGGCTCTTCATCCTGCTCCTCATCGTGCTCCTCACAGAACTACCACAGCACTCGTGGGAGGAGCCACTCAGCACAACATGAAGAACTGAGTTCTTCATTATCTTCCAGCAATCAACACAGAAAAAACAGCTTTCAGATTCTCCTCAGCAGCTGGATGGCTGGCACAGAAAATTTAATTAGCAAATTTAAACAAAATGAGGACCCATGGCTGTGGCGTTGGGTGGACCCTGAGCACACATCTACGCAATTACGCCACGTGGCTGTGATGCCCCAGGACATCTCCCGCAGTACGCAGACCTTCACACGCGTTTCAAAAAGAGTGACACAAGGCTGAAACACAGACTGCAACACAGCTGAAGGCAATGTTGAAGTGATCACAATTAAATGCTGCTTCTCCTGTAGTTTAGTGAGTCGTGTTACAGGAAACCTCCTCATTGTTCACCGCTGTTTTATTTGAAGACACAGAGCGACAATCTGAATGCAAACATCTGATATCAGGATAGAGTAAATAGTTTATTGATCTCTGTACCTGCCTATCTCTTTTAACATATTGCAGAGCACACAAAATAAAAAGTCATATCTTTAGTTATGCTTCAAAGTACAGAAGAGAGTTCTCACATCTGTGATAGAATATTAAATAGTAAAAGAAAAAACCTGCTGGTTTGCGAGTGTGTGTGTGTGTGTACAGTTTACTTACTCCTGGTAGAATTCATAAGATGTTCACAATTTTGAGAAAACATGACTGATCACAGGAAAAACAACTTAATTACTTTTAGTACATAGACAAAGCTATTTGTCATCACAGAAATTTATGTTTACTACATGAACGTAACAGAGGTAACACTGAAATTTATATATATATGAGAGAGAGAGAGAGAGAGAGAGAGAGAGAGTTAGTATTATTAGTGGTCGGTATTATTAAGTGGAACAATTAATGTATTGTTTCATTGTAACAATGTTCTGTACAAATAGACATAAGTTATGGCAAAAAAAAGTCTTGTAGCCCTTTTCGACTTACAGAAATCTCTTCAACAGGATCAGTATGGCCAACTTGATGTAGCAGAGGAAGTAAGTTATCAGACGCTAAGCTTTCAGGCCAGGTTTAAGAAGGGTTGTCCTGAATGGCTCTTAAAGCAGATTAGCCTGCTGCTAAGAATAACCCAGGTGGACACAGCTCACTATTCAGTGCGTCAGTGGCTTGTGGGGGGGTGCCTTCATGCTCTGCCTGCTTCAGCAGCCAAATTGAACTGCTAGTTCTGCTAGCAGAAACAAAGCAAGCTTCCTCTTAACAGGAGGTTTGCTCATTTCTGTGCCCTGGATACACCCCACCCCCTGACACCAGGAAAGATACCATAAGCTGTAAACAAAGGAGGAGATGTGCCGACAGACACCAAAGGGGAACAAATCAGTTCAGGGTAATCCTATTCAACATGGTTTTCGAAGCCAGACTTTCCCCACATTCTCCTCACCACCATCGAATGCCCAATCCTGCTGTTAAATGACATATTTATTAAAACACACTGAACAGTCAACTCGCCTGGTCCCCGGACTGGACAACGGTCAACTGAATTAACAAACCATATAAAAACTGATTAAAGAAAAACATACATCCCCATCCCTTGCATCCCTTTTTTCATCCTAGGGATTAAACAGTAAACTGTATCTGCTCCATGTCCTGGAGTGCTGACCTGTCACTACATCAGTAACAGGGTGTACAGACATCACAAAAACACAGTGTACCCAAGTGTTGCAGGTGAAGATAAATTTTCATGCTAATTCCATTGTAAAGCAAAAGGGACAGAAAAAAAAATGTTTTTGAACAAAAACACTGTACATTCTAAAATGGTCATGAGGGTCCAGGGCAGCCACTCACTAGGCAAAGCAGTGCCCCGCACTCTGCTCCAAGCCTGGTGCCCTCGACAGCACCATGGCGACATGGCCTGGGTCCAGCCTCCCAGCACTTCTCTGGATTTTTGCAGTGCCAAGCTTTTCACTGCTCCCCCCCAGCCATGAAGGAGTGAGTGTCTGCAGCTTCCTCCCTACCACCCGCTCTGGGCCTGCTTACCCCGCTCACCACAGCTGCCCTATACTTGCCAGCTTGTGCCCTCTTAATGCCGCGTTCCCTGTCTACAGCCAGGAACACTTGGACAGTTGATGCGCGTCTTTCGCTCTTCCACCAATGGCTGCGTGCTGCCACAAATAAAAAAAAAAAAAAAAAACCCAAAATGAAAAATGACAGAGCTGCTCGGAGGAATCAAGCAGGCCGAATCCTCGGGCTCCGGATCAAGCTAAAAGTTTGCAGCCCAACAGCTAGCGGCCGCAGCAGTGCAGCCCTCTGGCAGGAGAACAAGCATTGACCGTAAAATAAGCTTCAATCTGCTGAAGCTGTGTGCCCAGAGCCTGTACCAAACACCCAGTCTGCACGTCATCTTAGTTAACAGTCCGATTAATCGCAGTCTGCCAGGGCCTCCAATTGGACAGGCTCAAACTTTTCTGCTGTTCCGTCAATTCCCTGTCCTCCACCAGCTGTGGGTCAATGCTCCACTTTCTGAGGAGGGAGGGTGGGTTGTGGGTCACAAATTGGAGGGGACAGCTGCCTGGGGCTGGATCCAAAGGCTCACCTTTTCTGGATACCCATTAACCAGCAAGGTACAAGATGCCTTGAGAAACAAAGCCTAGAGCGAAGAAGGACTCAAAGGACCTGCTTACGTTTGCATGAGAAGCGGTTATTTATTACACAGCTTTGATGTGTGACCGGGCATTACTGATGGCTATAACTCAACACACAGGGTGGGTATTAAAACAACTTGCACTGCGTTGTCAGACCTGTGATACATGACTCATTCTCTATGGAACTGAACATTTTCCATTATGGCTCATGAGTTAAGGCAACAACACACACACTTATCGGTAGTAAGACTACAGGCTAACCTACCGTTACAGCACGTCCTATTCATTTGCCATTGCAACTAGAATTGTCAAGGCAACCCAACAATGCCACTTGCTGGCCATATGTTTCGCAGAGGAAAATAAGCAAAACAGGAAATATGTTTTATTTTCATTAACGTACTATATATGCGACCAACACCTCTCAGTCAGCATGCCAACATTTCCACTGATCCTGCCAACAACCAGCAAAGGTCTCTCAGCAAACATGCTTTAAAACAAGGGCAGGAACTGTGCTTCCTTTTTTAGACACCTTGCCTCAACTGTAGTTTGCAAGCCACATCCTTTTCTTTGACAAAATCTAGAATCAAGCACTTAAAGATGAACTAAAGAACCTGGGATTGATCTCTAAATTATCTAGCCACTCAGCTACCAAGCAACAAACAAAAGCTACACAGGGACTATAAACTGCCTTTGGACAGACAAAAATACGCATCACAGATGCTGAAACACGAAAAGTAGATATTAACCATCATACTGAGGCATTAAGTTTCCTAAACACTCATTAATGTTTTTTAATTATTTTAGTTAAGAAACATTGTGCTCATCCATTTTCATTTAAATGCACAAGTTGGTTAATCGCTGATTTGTGACTTTTATGGACTTTGCTTCTGAAATGTGGCAAATGTACAGGAATAAGGGGTTTAAAGTTTTACTCTGCACCTTTGAAGGTGTTTCACAATGTGAACTATAACCAAGGATAAGTTCGCTTCATAAGGAACAGCTACCGTCTTCTCATGTACTGATAACTTCCCAATTCAAGTTACTCCATTTCTGTGAACAGGGCTGCTCTGGGTCAAAGAGGGACATACCATTTCACATTACTGTCTTACATTCAACCACACTTTGAACTCCTTGAGGAACTACAAAGTGCAGTTTGTAAACTAAGGCAATAAAGAGCTTTTATGACACTGTTATTTCCAGCTACTTGGACACCGTTCAACATGAAACTAAGATTATGCATATGGTTTTCCAATATTCTGCATTTCAAGCTTCCAGAAAAACTGATCAGTTATGCTGATCTTTAATTTTCGCCAAGCATCACTTGACCTTATCAACAAAACATAAACTCACAGATTGTTCTGAAGCAATATTTAGAAATAAAATCTTTAAGCAACCTATCATAAAAAAATTAAGTCATGCAAATTTATAACGAAAAAACACATAAGCCTCAGTTTGCATATATTCTTACCTCAAACAAGTTTGTTGATTCATTTCCGTACTGACTGGAAATGATCTCTGATTGGTCACTGTACCACTTGAGTCCGCCCAGGAAATCATCTGCATCCAGGTCGCTGACATCTAATTCCGAGAGGTCAAGCTCAGGGAGGTCCGGACAGAGGGGCTGGTCTTCACCAACCAAGGCAGCACACTGCACGAGATAGAAAAAGAGAGAACTGTGGCACTGTGGATACCCTTCTCTGTAATAGCCTAGAGATGGAATTGCTGACTGATGGTCCATAGAGTTTGGGACACCTCACTTTTAGCCTGTGTTCACACAGTGGGACAGTGGGAGGAGCTTCGCCACACTACAGGATGTGGATCTGAGCCTTCAACAACACATCATGACTGCCAAAATGTTGCAGCTGTGCCAGCCTTTGCATAAGGGTTCGCACTGTGCCATGGCAGCATGGCACCACACTCTGCACCAGCAGAGCCATGTTGGAGTTTCATTATCCACTGACTGCAATAATGTCTGTCCAGTATCTCAGTAAAGACCACAAAAGACCAAGTTAACCAACTCCTGACTGAGCAATGCCCTACGGTGGGTTGGTGCCCCACCCTGGGTGTCCCCTGCCCTGCGCCCTGTGTCTCCTGGGATGGGCTCCAGGCTTCCCGTGACCCTTAACAGGATATGTGGTATGGAAAATGAATGATTAATGAATTATTGAACAATTCACAGGTTCTTAAGCAAATATCCTGTTTACATAAGTCATAATGCACAAACAATAGTCCAGCTTTAAACACATAAGTTCTGAGAAGGGTTTCTCAACCTTACATTGACTAGTATGTCACTTAAATGTTAATTGCTGTAACAGTTATGCTTCTGGCAAGGTTACTCAATAATGTCAACTTCTACATTCCTGTACATCCATTTAAAAATTTACAGCTTTTCTATTTCACAAGAACAATGTTGTGGTGTAGGTCAATGTCTGAAATGTATACAGTAATAAATTGCATTTGTATATGGTATATCTCCCAAGTAATGAAACAAATATGCTAAATGCATTCATAGATGAAAGACTTTATTAGCATCTTAGAGAAGGATATAAAATTCTTCTGCTAATGTTCTTCTAACCAAATCTTATGCAAAGGCAAATAGGCACTATATTGACAGCACTGTACAGCATTTTACAGAGAAACTGGATGTAAACACAGAAGAGAGGCAGTGAATCCTTAGAAAAAGAATAGAAATACACTAAAATGCTAGAGTGACGTCAGCACTGACCGTCACTGCTTTCAGTTGCACTTGAAATACTTTACAGTGCCAAACGTAAATCTTTACTCTCAGTCAGCATGATTTACATCTGTACTGTTAGCAGGCTAGCTATATTGACAGCTGAGGCCAGTGGGTCTTTAGGTAAGTGCAGAAGCAAGTACACTACTCTATTTCATGTACACAGAAGAGAGAGGAGGAATCTATTAAAGGTTCTGTGGCTCGTGCGTATTTCAGCCAGGTTGTATAACAGACTAATTAAAAAATCACTACTCAACACTTTGTGGCTGTGGCATTTCAACCAACTGCAAACTTGAAAATGACTGACAAGAGTACGTAAAAATAATTAAAAAAAACCCTCAAAGTCTACATTTTAAAACTTAAAGATATTTGCCAAATGGAGCGGTCGGCACAATACAGTAGCTCTGCCGATGTGATCCACTGTGATTTACACACTAAGAAGGAATAAATCACGTAATACTTCAACTTACGTGGAAATGATTATTAGTACGGATACAGAAGCATTTCACCGACTGTAAACGTGCTTTGGTAATTGCAGTGCATGAATCCTGTTTCTCCTGATGTTCACCAAAAGACGTCCAGAGAAAGCCACGCAGGAGAGACGACGCAACAAGGGCGCTATTTCCACTAACGGGTGAGACGCTCGAATGAGGCTTTGGAGACTCAGTTGATGATAATAAAATAGGAGACAAGCAGCACTCAGACAAAATAACTTCTACCACATGCACACAATGCTCAAATCTCATTAAAAAAAGTGTATTAAAAAAAAAAAAACATCTAACCAAGCAAACCGGGACCGTGATTTGGAGCACTGTCGGTACATATGTCCGTCACTCATCGACTCATTTCTACGCAAAACGTTAACGAACTGAGATCAAATGTGAAAATGAATTAAAAACGTTCAAACAGCCAGTGGCGTAGGAAACTTAAATAGTATCAGAAATCTTTCAATGATTCAATAACGTAAGCACAATGAGTTTTATCCATGCGTGCATTTAACCGCTGAGGATGGGGATGGGATCTCGGCTGTTTTCCTGGTGCGAAACGTCCCATATATTTTCTCCAAAAACGATTTCATGGCAATACCACACAACGTAACTAAGCTGATTTTGTTTATGATAGTAGGCTACAGCACAAAGATTCGCATCACACCTATAGAACATATCAACACACGCACACACACACACACACACACACACACACACACACACACCTTTAAGGAATAGTTCGGATCTTATTCGCTACGGTTCACTGCTGTACATTTTAACTCAAGGGTTGCACTGTAAAGATGATATTGCAACTTCGGCTCCTTTTTCTCCTATAATAGACGTTTACACAGACTTGCTAGATCACCTGCAGGTAGGATTCAAGAAGCGTTTTTAGCTAATTTAGAAATGTAACGTTTGGAGCACTTTATAGATCTGTACTTATGTAATTTATGAATTATTATATTAACTCCGCTTTTAAATGAATCGATCCACATTAAGATAGCACGACGTGGGCGCCAGACGAGATGAAAGTTGTACTGTACCTGACTTATAAATAATTCTGGCATTCCGCCAGTTTAACTGGAAAGACTTCGCGATCGGATATATTTCGCGTCAGCCTTGCAGCGCATGGACATACTTTCCAACAGCAAGGCATCACACGGAGGTAATGACAAGCAAATTCCTGCGCAGCACGGGACAACCCGCCACGCAAAATTCATGTAGTTTACCATGCCATGGAAAAGAAACAAAATATTTCCGCTCCCCCCATTACTTCTCTCCCCATCCTCCGTGCAACGATCTATTTGACAGGCATAGCTCCAACATTTAATGCTGCATTCTGAACCCGTTCTGCGATGTTCTCCTTGGTCCATCTTCCCGAAATTGTTCCGAACCCCCGAAAAGCAGTTCACTAGCAGTTCGTCTGAGCCGCTCACCTCTAATTCTCTCCACACAGAGTCCTGGTTACACCTGTCCCACGCCATCCAGGCACTGAATGACGGTAAGAAAAAAAAAATCAAGCAAAAAGAAATCCACTCGCTTTCCGCTTGCTCTCACTCAGGGAACTGCCCCTAACTGAGAATGAACTGAAGGCACCTGTCTTACAACTGCTTGCCGTCACATGACAAAGCTATTAAAAGTAGGCAGGGGAGTGACTCCGTCCAGCGCCCCTTCCTCGCTGCTTGAGTGAGGCCAATGACGCGCTGTCAAGCAGGCGGAGTCTGGCGCACGTATAGTAAATATTTTCCACTATTAAATCGCCCGATCCCCTGAACTCGATGGGGATTTATGGTTTGTAACGCCGTGTTTAATTCGTGCTGCACTGGAAAGAAATTCAAGTTGCAGCGCTCGATCATCGTAGCGATAATACGCACAGCAGTTCGATCGTGCAAAACGATGGCGCTGAGAAAACTGGAATATGTCCGCAGTTGCGTGTGCTGTAAACTAACTAATTTATTAGGAACCATTCCCGACGTTATGCAAAAAAAGATTTACATATGAAATTCCCTTTTCAGAAGATCCAGAAATTCGCATATACGCGTAATGTATATTTTGTCGTGAACGTATCTGAGATGAATCTAAATTAATCTTAGAACAAATTCCAGAAGCGAACGCAACCAAAGTATATCTTGCACGCATCGTTTTTGCTTGTTCAATTTTCGTTTTGCATATAAACAAGGACTTGGTCGTGTAAGCTACAGTTATCGTGCAGTTACGTGTAATGTTCTTTATATTCGCCGCCAACACTTGATAAGTGTTACCTCAATTGGCAGTTGTCTAGTCTCGCATGTGTCACATGTTAACGCTAAGTAAAATGCACAGATTGTATGGTTCGGTCGTTCTATTAGAGCATGGGTGAGCATATTTATATTAAAACCCACAGGCTAAGGTCGCTTAAGGGAAGTCCGATTGTTTATAGTGATGCTCTTTGGTAAATGTCTTTCCATGTCGTCACGTCTATGGACCTGACAAGCCGTTTCTAAGTTCCATCGCCCCAAACCGTCCGTGATTTATTTTATAGTTCTTTCCGTAGTTCTGCGTCTTAGTAAAACGTAAGTGGAATATATAGAGTATATACTTCATAAACGTGTACAGAACAGCGCTTCATCTGATACAAAGCATCATGTGAAAAAGTGTACAGTGTCAACACGCCGTGTTTACTAAACATTACTAAACATACCTACATCAAACAATAACCAAAGGTTTGTGTGGACAATGAAAACTTGCGTCCAGCGCGCTATCATAGCTCAGACACAGACTATTCATGAGATTGCAGTACATAATCATGGTCAACTGAAATGTCATCATGCCTACTCTGTATAACTCGTTTGTTGCTGAAGCGCGTAATTATTTCCCTAACTAAAATACGGGCGGCAAGTTCCTTTGGCTACGGAGAAAGAATTCTGCATTTCAAAATGTTGTGGAGTAAGCCAGCTAACGTCTTATCTGACATACAAGCTGCCTTTGCAGTTGGTCGCCGAGTAATTACATTACAAATGACCGTTTTTTTTCTTCTTTGAAGTTTGCTAATACTTTTTCACTTTGTAGATCCAATCCCATTATTATTTGACAGTAATAAATGTGATATACTGTAGTCATCAGTGAGTACTGCAGTATTACCTATGTAAAACATCTTTTACGTCTTTCTGTTTCAGCGATTCAATAAAATGCAGTTTTGATTCACGCCTAAAAGCATGTGGGTAGAGTGATATCCTATATTTACACGTTTTAATATACCCAACATTTCACTTGCAATGCAGAAGCAGTTAATATCAAATGTGAATCAAGATGTAGGTAAAATAATATGGGGAAAATGATTATGTCACCTACCTAAGGTTCAGCAAAACTTTAGCTTCCTTACTCCAGGTATAGTCTCCTGAAAAATGTGAGCATGTCATAAGTGGTCAGTCTGTCAGATAAAGAATGAGTACACAGCACGGATCTACAGTGCTCTTAAGTGTTTATCAAATCAGTCCCTTTACTTTGGTATTTCCCACACAGTCACTATTGGCTCTTAGCTTGTGGATGCATATCACCTTAACACCACACGGAGATTTCTATACACGGGCATCACAACCTGCTTTCTGTGAAGCATCTCCTTCTCTTATGTTAACTAAACTTTTTTTTAAAGTTTTGGATCACAATATCCTGTCAAAAGCCTGAGATCAACCTGACTGTTCTCTCTCAATAACTGCGGGCAGAAAGGTCTAATTCTATCGTCAAGTCCATCCAACGAGGAGCTGCTGAAAGCAGCCAATATCCTGTGCTGTGCTGTTCCAGTGTTATTGGTTTAAATAGACCATTGTGTGCCTGCCATACATTTGGGATGGAAGTGATGGAACTCGCTCATGCCACAGCAAAGCACAAGGCCTGCAAGAGACCTAAAGTTAGATACTCTATTATGTTATATCAACATCAAGTTAATGCAAAACCATTTTGAAAAAATGACATTCTGTTTAAAGAACTTATCGAGATAATGTTGTTGCTTCAACATAATAATTAGCATAATAACTTCAAGTCCACCAACGGAGAGTAATTTCAGTGGACAAACAGAACGAGTGCCTTTGGAAATTGTGTGCCGTTATTTGACAATGTTATCCTGTCAACTGCCAGACAATGAAAATTGCAGTAACAGCAGTGGGAATATAAACCTGTTTCGAGAGCTGAATGGAAATAAATATATGGTATGAGCCCAACACGTCGACAGTGGCAGGGGCCCTGCTGGCCAGCCCAACTAAAAAATAATGTCCTGCATGCAAACACAAATCCATTTACAGAAGGGCGTGGGAGAGAGTTTGAAAATGGAGGGGAAACAAGTCTATACTGGGGGAGGGCACAATCCTATCCCGTAATTACTACACCCCTGCATTTACATTGAGCTCAGCTGCGGTGCTATTTCAGGTCCTCACTGCTTAAACACACCGATACATTTAATTCCAACTATGTGGCAGCACAGTGTAAGTTCTGTGCATATTTGCAGCGTAAAATTAAAAAGAAGGTCTGGTCTGCGCACAGACGTATAGTATAACAATGCTGCCCTGATCTCAGTCACGCAAACTGGCTTAATGGAAAGCCAAGGCTCTCATTGGTGAATGATAACACAATTGTATGTCAACCTGTTTCAGCCTGAGTGCCTGTTCACCGCTGTACTCAAACAGTGGTGATTTTTAAGCCAGTTTAAAAAACATCAGGCACTCCAACAAGAGGCCAATTACAAAATGAGTGGGTGTGGGGAGGGGGGGGCGTCAGACATAAAGTGACATAGTGAATTTAGTCGGCACTGTATGGCCATGCAGGTTTTGGAACAGGTAAATTAGGAATGTTAGTCTAGTTATGGGAAGGTTATTGAATTCGGTAGATATCTAACTAAAGAACTCTTGGAGGCAATCGTGTGACATTACTTCTCCAGTCAGGCAGCCCCCATTTTGCCAGGAGTCACAGCAGTTATAGAACACTAGACTCACGTCGAGCAGCAACCTGAAACTTGTCAGCAGTCTTTCCTACATTTCTTTGTGAAAGTCTGATGAACTGGTAACTTGATTTCGACATTTTGACATCAGTACTGTATAGCACCAGGTTTCCCATTAACAGTAATGGGGGAAAACAATGGTAGACTGGGCAGGTGAGCCAGTGCAAGGCAGGAGGGGGGGCAAGCTTTAAGGAGTAGAATATGCCACCAGTGTATGAACAAAGGCAGGGCTGTACCATATAAAGGCCCTCTATTTGTCAAGTCCTGCAGTGCGGCCATTCACCAGCAGTTCAGCAACTCCACGATGGTGACATGCCTGTGGGACTGCTGTTGCCGTGAGGGGCCGCTCGTGCCAGTTGAGACGCAGGATTAAAACAAGCAGACGAATAAGAAGAAAACAACTCAAGTGGCACATCAAAACGTGAACAGCAGCAAAATGAAATAATCTAATGGTATCTAATGTAGGTTTCCCTTTTAACAAAGGTGATAGAGTCTTTCTCAGCGTGATACTTATCCAGCCTCAGTGGTATCAGGCAAGGAAGAATTAGGTCAAATGCAGTACACTGAGTGCCTTTAGAAACTCCATGCCAAGAGCAAGTAATAAAGAGGTGCCACAGGTGTATTCTCCCAGAAACCACAGCCTTGCTGTTTCTGAACATCCAAACTTACAACTGAAACGCTGTTCTAGATGGCTGTCCTTATTATTCCGAAGAATAAAAAAAATTAAAAGTCATAAAAAAATTCTGGTTATGTTTTTTTAAAATGCAAAATATATTGTCACAACAGAAAGCCTTACGCTACTGAAAAAACCTTCGCGTCATCAATTTCTTTTGCAGAAAGTATGTCTTTTCATTAGACTGAAACAAGCATGCACCAGTGGGGCACGATGCAACGCGAGCTGGTGCTACCGGCAACGCTCGCCTAGGGAGAGGCGAGGAAGCCATGTCCCATTTTTCACAGAGGTGTTCCACAGTTACAGTGACCGCCCAGCTGTAGTGACAAAGAAGAGGGGGGGAGATACAAAGAAAGAGACAGGTAGAGTGAGACAGGGGGAGAGAGACAGAGACAGACAGAGCAAGACAGGGAGATAGATACAAAGAGAGAGACAGATAGAGCAAGATGGGGGAGAGATACAGAGTGAGAGAGACAGAGTGAGATGGGGGAGAGATACAGAGAGACACAGGCAGAGTGAGACAGGGAGAGAGACAGAGCAAGACAGGGGGAGCTATAGAGAGACACACAGACGGGGGAAAAGACAGAGTGAGGAAAAATACAGCAAAAGAGACATAGAAAGAGGGGGGAGGGAAACAGAGAGATACAAAAGAAAAGATACAAAGAGAGAAAGTGTGAGAGATAGAGAGGGAGGAAGAGAGAAAGATAAAGAGGGAGAAAGAGACAGAGAGACCAGGGAAGAGATACAGACACAGTGAGGGGGAATACAGAGTGGTGGAAGAGGAGAGATACAGAGAGAGACACTCAGGGACGAAGCAAAAGCCATAGAGAGAGGGATAGAAAGAGAGAGAGAGAGTCAGAGAGAGAGAGAGAGACAGAGAAGTTTAAAAATATTTTTTAGTCAATCAATGGATGACCTTCCATGACCGAGTATCATTGTCAAACCCACAAAAATAGACCCAAAGTCATGCTCTGTAAAATGGAAATGATTTGCAGACATTTCAGAGTTCAGATCAATGCAGCGTGTAGTTTGTGAAATTCAGTTCAAATTTTTTTCTTGTGACTCCTTAAATCAGAGTACCACAATGAGCCCTTGGAAAGGTGTGTATGTGTGTGATTTTGCTATATAATAATTTCCTAAGGTGTTCCAGCATTTTCTCAATTTCGGTTATTTAAAAGTGAAAACCTAAACGTAATTCAGAAAATACCACGTGTTAATTATTTGTTTTGCATTCAAATGCATAAAAGCTGTGTAACCAGTGTGGTCCATGAAGACAATTTTATCAATTATTAAGGTACAAGATACAAACTGAAGGATAACTGTCCAACAAACAACCCCACGGGAAGGGAATTTGACACTCAGTTTCACCAACTTTTGACATCCTTGTATCACTTAAAATGTTTTGAGCCTTTAATGACTTGCCCCATGTCTTTAAGCAGTTTGGGAGGAAGGCTTGCTTGCTACTCTCATGTCTGTCTGAATAAACTGGAGATGACAGACTCCTTTAATGACCCTGAATGTCATCTGAAGATAATTTCAGGGGGCTATTCCTATGTGGAACATCACCGCCCGCTTACCTTGAGTCCAGCCCAGTTGCTGTGGTCACCATTTGGAAAGAAACATTAATTCCCTGCTTTGGTTTCCAGGTGAACGTGACTACAATATTCCAAAGGAAATCCACAGTCGGTGAAACCCCATTTTTCATTTCATTGCTGATTTAATAAGAGAGAGTTTATTAAACTGAGGATGGAGCGATATTAATCAGGGGGAATTTCTGTTTTGCTCATCAGTTTTCTTTGCTACAGTAAATCCATCTCAAGGATGAGACAAAGGATGTATACATAATAACAATACTTTAATAACTATTTATTTGCTTAACAGAGTACGGATTTATACATAAATTAGTTATAGCTGGTTATTAACTGAGGCAAATCAAATTAACTACCTCACCACTGTGAATCAGAGCATATCTTCCATTTGAGCTTGAACCTTGCAGACACACAGCCTAAAAGTTCCCAGCCCACATGTGCCCTGGAAAAAGCCCCTCATTCATTGTACATTTTTAAATGGTTCTACTCTAGTTAGAGGTGTGAACGCTTGCCTCTCTGCATGCCAGAGCACAACATCACCCCAAAGACATGGATGCCAATCATCAAGCCACTGCCACGCCCCTCCGAGGGCACCAGGCCCCTGACACTTACACACATTGCCATCATCCACCTACTCCACCTTATCTCCATCAATGTCGAGTTTGGGAATGAACACACTGATAGGCCTCAGTCACTCAGTCCGCGCTGGTTTCTGGGTGGCAGTGGAGCTCCTGTGCATCCGTACCCCTTTGTAAAATTAAACACCAAGTCACAATTCCTATTAATCATTACATGCAAGGATAGAAAACAACAGAAATACACTATTTCTTGTAAAGGAGAAGGTATTCACCTCCATTCATGGTATTGCCATGAGCTGATCCCTGTTCTATTATCAAAACAATCTACGCTATTCCATATGTCGCCTCTCTCTGGGTGGGTGGGAGGGTCAAAGGTAACTGTAAATATTCAAAATTATGCTGTCAAAACCAAACAGAAAAGCTTGTTAACAACTCACAATGGGCCAGAGCTTGCCGCACATTAAGAAACAATATTGGGGAGGGGGTGTGAGAAGATGTGAGAAGGCAGGAGATTTGTGCACAACACACCTGTTGATGACCTGAGTGTGCTATAAGGCTGACTTGTCAGTTTTTACTGTTATGGCGCTGAGCTGCATAGGGACACCTGGTCACCTGGTCACTGTGCTGTGGGTTCATGCTGCAGTCATTGCCTGACCAGGCCAGTTTCTGCACACTTAGCCCTGCTAGTTGAATGCAGCTATGTCTTCTTCAGAACAGTAAGAGTGTGAGGAGGGAGGGAGCACCTCCTCAGGACAGTTCCTCTAGGGTGCTGAGACAAACTGGGTCGTCGGGCTCCCAGTCTACCTGTGGGCCACCTGCCTTTTGCCTTTTACTGCGGGCACTGGCGCTCCTTTTTCTCTCCAGTCCTGTCATTTAACACGTGACACGTAGCTCATGATGACCTACATGTGCCAAGCCTAACATCATAATGGTCATGTCATATGTTTTGGGTAAAACAGAAGCGGTACCTGCATAATGTAGCCGAAAAAAAAAAAACCTGCCAATATAATGAAAGCAATATAGAAACAGTGTCCCCCTTAACCTTGATTCACAGTTTGTGACAATTTTTTGATTGCATTTGACTGTAATGTCAAGATTCTATATATTCTTATATTTTCAAGGTTTGTGAGTGTGTGTGTGTGTGTGTGTGTGTGTGTGTGTGTGTGTGCGCGTGTGCATGCAGATAACTCCTTTATGCAAAAATGTCTTGAGGTAATGTTTTTATTGTTAAATTTATTGCAGCTATTTTTAGAAAAGTGATTTTGTTATCTTCTGAAGTAATCTTCCATGCTTTAGCGTGATTCTTTGTAATCAGCCTTTCTCCACACAATTCAGTGCGACAGGTATATCTTACCGCCCACAAATATTCTTTTCACAGTGCTTTCTTGTGAGTACAGTGCTTACCTCTGATTTACATGGGCACTAAAAACAAACACGTTTACGGAAGATTAATGATGCTGTCTGGATTCGACTTTGAGCATGTTTACATGCTGATCCGTTTTGTTCCATTTGTGACTGCTCTCCTTGGACACTCGCTGTCTCCTCACATCACGGCTCTCTGCACCATACCGTACCGTTCTGTTCTGTGAGTGGGAGGGCACAAAAACATTTTTACTCGTTTTACTTGAATATCTCCTATAGTTTTTGGCATGCATCTTGAATGAGACAGTATCTGCAGATCAAGTTGTGATGAGTGCTACAAACATTTTCTTAAATTTCCCCTATACCTGAGTGCTCAGCATTTCCAGCCATACAAAGAATAAATGTGTGCAATGTTTATAATAATAAAAAAAAATGTCTGTGCTTTGAAGACAATGCACTGAAAGATCTGTCTGGGTGTGCCACAAATCTGAAGAGACAACGATGACACTTATGGTACTCTGGTGACAGGTGAGAACGTCTAAAGAACATGACAAATGAAGATGCATGTTTCAGCTTTGTTTGGTTAACCAAGATATCCATCCTAATTACCTTTGAAAATTATTGTAATCTGTTTCTTTTGTTTCTGAAGTCCCACTGAAATCTTTTTCATGTTATCAGATTAAACAAAAATGCTCCTTGCCTTGTAGTCTTCTTGTTTTTATAAGAACAGTATTTGCTGTTATGTGTAAAGACTAATACATACCCATGTAATCAAATATGTTTTCAATTATATTTGTTTTATTAACTATAAGGTTATGCACTTTCTTTTTTTTTTTAAACTACTGTTATGGTCCAGACTGGATACAACTAAAAACCACATCAGCCTTTGTGGTTTTTATAAAGCTGTTCAGTGTGGAACCTAAAACTAATAGAAAGAACACAAGTGCAAGCAACTGCAGAATTCAGATAACAGAAAATAGTCTTCACTATTATTACTCTAAGTGAACAAAAACAAACACATTATTGCAGACACAAGCAAAGAGGTCAAGAGATCAGGTCGCTACTGAACGACCAGCAGGTTTTTATAACCAAGCTGTCCAGGTAACTCTTGTCAGGTGATCAGCAACACCTGGAGTTTGTATCCACAGCTCAGCCTTTGCAGTTGAGCTGTATCAAGTCATCAAAACCACTCCACATTATCTGCCAGAAGTGCTTCACACACTTCCCCAGCCAGTCGCTTTTTCATTTTGCAAATCTTCCAAATGGTTTTCTGAAACAACTCTGGCCCAAAATGAGATTAAACATGAATGTGGGATCACAAGAAATGTCAAAGTCAGTCCTATGGACTTTCTATCAAGAGTTTGATGAAGCAAGCACTTAATATTTCACATGTATGCAAACAGAACGCCAGCACTGCCATGTACCTTATGCAGAGTGCAACATCATCAGAAACCTTATTGTATTCTCTGTGTAACCACAACACACTTGTCAAAAATATGCAGTGCAGAAAAATATATCACGTGAACTTGACAAAACAATCACCAGGAACCTAATTCTAATCTATTATGGCCTGTGATACCACAGCTGTGGTAAATACAGGACTCTTATTGGTCCAGAAATGCTACAGAGATTCTTAATTTGTCAAACCGCACACATAGTTCCGGCAACCTAATAACAGTTCTATATTAACACGCACTTCGTTCAACATTCCAAACCTGTGAAAGAGACTAGCCACTTCCAGTGACATTATATTTTTATAGGGACTATGTATTTTCAGAGCACATTGAAACATTATGAAAGATTAAATAAAATAGTTTTCTTTTAAAAAATGTAATTCTTTAAATAATTCTCTTTTTTTCCTGTGGTATAAACAGGACAAACTACTCTGAGGCATGCAGTTCTATGAAATCAATCAATGACAACTTGATCTGACGCACCCTTATCCCTTACATATCCTGCAACACTGCATCACCCCCCTCATTGTGACTGCATATAGACTTTCCTGCAGTCCCTGAAAGGACAGGCCTGCAATCACAGTCCTTATGAAGTACACATGAAAACACAGATTAGTGTCCACTCCAGAAAATGCTGGATGACTTTTTTTTCCCATAGGCCCTGGCAATTTGCTTCTCTGTCTATTTTATACACGCAGGTGACAGGACCCCTTGCTGCTATAAGTGCGGGTATACGTGTGTAAATGCCTCTGGCTGATTGCATGTGCGCTTATCTGCTTTTCAGTCATGTGTAGGGGGATGGGGTTGTGTACGGCGTGGTCTATAAAATCCTCCCTGGCACGCCAATAGTGCCGACTCCTTATGCTCGCCAGCTGGCTGGTACTGAGTCGCGTTCGGATTGTGCCAGAGTCAAAAACAGAATGGCGGGGTGGGGGCCTATTACCTATAAAACCATATAAATATAAATGTGTTCATATGACACTGCATAAATATTTATGGCAAGTAGCATCTGCCATTATAAGTATATGGAGTTCATGAGACAATGTAAATGCTGTCTTTTTCAGATGTTAATTCCACATAGACCTCAGTGGCACACAGCTGAAATGCATATTGCAACAAAACTGTAATTCAGAAGAAAACATATGATGGCCAACAAAGATGAATACAGGATACAGTGCACAGTTGCTACGTGTCACTTTGGTTGTGGTGAACGTTTTGTAAAGTTCAATCGAATCAACACATGCACAGAGTCATCTCAGTGATCCGGCGATCTGTTTACTTCCAAAGCAACATCGAAATTTATGCCAGCACGGAAGACTTTTGCACAGCTAAATCTGGGAGAGGGTTCCAGCAGAAGCCATGGGTGAAACGCATCTATTTTGGACACGCGTGCTCAGTGTCAGCTGGAAGGTACAGAGGGTGCTACATCGTCTTACAAAATGCCCTTTCTGTAACCCACCTGTTAGTGCTTGGAGTCGGTGCAAAAAAGCAGTGAGGTTCTTGGCTGAAGATTGTGTCCTGTCAAGGAATGCAGGAAATGGAAGCATGCGTCCCTCAAGCACATGCAAAAGAGTGTTTGTGGACGTGTGTGCATGCAGTTATTTATGCTTTTAGTTCCTCTTTATATAAACACACAAACACACACACACACACACACACACACACACACCAATCAATCATTGTAACGAGACAACCCAGGTTATTGACTTCATCTGTCAGTGGTCATAATGTTATGGCTGAGTGGTGTGTGTGTGTGTGTGTGTGTGTGTGTGTGTGTGTGTGTGTGTGTGTGTGTGTGTGTATAGATACAGATAGATATGCAATCGTATACCCAGAATTTAGGCCTCTAGCCTTCTAATACCCAAGAGGGACCTTCTGAATCTGTGAAGCACCCAGTTTTATCAGGTATTACCTTTAACATTTGATATCAAACTGCCTGGGCTTCCATTTTGTGCTCAGTAATAGAAAACAATGGTGCACCTAGACATCGCTAGAGAAGCCCAGCTGGCCTCCTGAATCCGTCCAGTCACCGCACCCGTTTTTTCAAACGCAGCTTGAGCACAACGACTGCGTTAAACGAGGTTTTCATTTAAGGCGCCTCTGAAAGCCCTATTGAGGGACGGCAAGCACTGGTGGTAATTGCAATTCTGAACAATGCCCGCAGATGCTGTTGGAACACAGTAAAATACCGTGCTAAGCACAGACACTTCCACTAGCTGCACCGAATCAAACCGCTCTGTCAAGCCTGCAATTTGCGACAGGGCCACGCAGTGTCGATGCGCCCGTCTTTGTCAAGTGTTAAAGCAGAACAATTCTGAGGAGTTTATTAAATAAAACATTAAACACCATGCCAAAAAGGCACCAAAATAGCTTTGCAGAATAGAAAAACAAGACCTGCTTTATTTTGCTTGATTTATAGTAAATAATGAATATTGACCAGTTCAATTGACATGGAAGTGACTGGTATGTCTGTGTAAAGACAGTACTAAGTGTGCCACAGGAGGTAACACTGTATGGGCATACAGCACCTACAGCCATCACTCCTCAGTATATCGGTACCAAGTACCAAGCAACCCGGCTATCACAGCAGCACACTCCAGAGGCTCACCATTAGACCCAGATTACAGTTATTTGGAGAGTGCTTCACTGTACGGCATGATTACGGTACCAGGCACACCTCACCGCTTCACAAGAACTACCTGGTGAAGAGAAAAAGGGAAGAACAGCTGGAATTAATGACCAGGCCGGCCTACCCCCCAAACCTCTGTCCCACCGAGCTCATACGGGACAAACTGAACAGGGGAGTCCAAGCAAGACAGCCCAGCGGTGATCCCGAAGACATGTCGAATGATTTCCTGCTGAAACTCGCCAGCCTAAACGCCTCGCGTTTGTGAAGCGGTTATTAGTGCAAATGGTGGTTATTCTGAGCAATGCAAGATTTAGAGGCAGTGTATTGTACAATAGTTTGACACCCTTTGTGTTGTGTTTGTGTATGTGTTGCCACATTTTCAAATATTGATGCCTTTACAAAAAACGTCATGAATTATGAAATAAACCCAGGCTCCAGGAACGTTACTCCAATTTTCGACTGGTATTAAGTTTGCTCAATAAGCTGTATGCATAGTCAATGGTAAAGGCATGTTTTACACTACAGGTAATTCAGAAACTGAACCAGCTTTCTCAGCTATATGGTGTAAACACTGGAAGCGGCAATCAGACTTTCCAGATGTTTTTTTTTTTCCCCTCCAAGGGTGCATTAATACTGAACGTAACCCAATTCAAGACAACTGAAGAATCAGCAGTTTTGTTTAAAAATAGAATGGGGGGAACAGTACAGAGGACACCCACCATCTGGGTTTTCTTTAGTCTTAATTTGGAGGCATTCCATAAAAAAAAAAAAATTGTTTCAGTAGCATTTCCATACATCGTTGTAATGAGGTTAATTAGTGGCAGAGCATGAGAAAATTACATTTTCTTAATGAAGTCATATGACTAGCTGCATATGTACTATTTAAGTGAGTGTGGTTTCCAGATGTCTAGTGTAACAGAACTGAAGAATCCTCCAACATAAAATAACCAAATTTTAAAAAACCGTTAAAATTGTATTCTGCCATTTACTTTACAAATATGTCTACACATATTTATTATTGCGTACATGAGTTGAAAAAAAGTACTACATTAACCTACATAAGACTTCTTGAAACATCCTTTGTATTCACAGCCTTCTGTGGCCATAAATTTAGGCTTACATATTAAATAACGGCTATAACTGTCACATGTTTACCATGCTGCCATACTGCGATGGGTTGGTGCCCTATCCAGGGTGTCCTCTGCCTTGTGCCCTAGGCTGGCAGGGTAATGGATGAATGGATGGATGGATGGATAAGAATCACAATTTGAGTCTCCGTTCTCCCCTTGCATCCAACAGTTTTTAGCTATTGACTGCTTTAATAATCTCCCAGATTCAACCCTGCTGTCCGCTGATCAAACAGGCATGCTGCAAAAAAAGGCATTAAGCAAAAATCACTTTTTAAATAACTTCGGAATCAAAGCTCCAGTGCCATATTTACGCCACTTTAGAACTATCTGTACCAGACAGATTTCAGAGCTAAACACTATCTCAGGACCTGAAGAGACTCCCAGAGCTTTGTGTTTTTAAAGCTTGCCAATCAGTGAGCTGAGTAGGAGGAAGAGCCGCGATAAGGTCTTCCACAGAACTTGCACTTTTTACACCAGGGCATTGCAGGCTGAAAGAAGCTTGTTTTGCTGCATTTGAATTCTCCGAGTTGTTGGTAGCTGAAAAGTTTGCGTGTTGCGAAGGGAGGCGCTCCCTTGAAGAGCGAAGGCAGGAGTTGACAGAGGAGAACAAGCGCGGGACTGCGCGAATGAAGCCGGGCGAACCGTCTGCGATATCAAACACTTCGGGTCTGCTCTGTCAGAAAGCAAGCGCTGCTCCCAACCCCCCCTCACGCGCACAGTAACGCCCGACGCTTCCTCTCACCAAACCAAATAATAATAATAAAAAATATCTCCCACTGAAGCATCCATTCTGACTGCATCGCTGCGTTTTAGTTTCCAAAAAATAATTCCATGAACAAAATTTTTTTGTAAAGAAACTAAAATGTGAAAAAGTTGCGATTCCAAGCATATACCAAGGAACGCGGTTAAAAATACATCCAAATAATTGGTGCAACACAGGCAAAAAAGTTCTATCACAGGGGATGATCCTTTCCTCTTGTATTTGGAAGACGAATTGACTCCTGTGTTAGTGTGGAAATCCATCCCTCCTGGATAATAGCAGCAGAAGACTGCCTCTAGGTCAGTAAGTGAAGCCTTTGAACAGCTTGTTCTGAAAAATACCACATATAATAAAAGTCCACAGGGGACAGTTTGGTACCACCATGGTTGGGGCTAACCAAGCAGCAGTATGGTGCAAGAAAATAAAAGAAAAAAAACATCCAATGTCTGCTGATGCAAATGGAATTCCCTTCATGCCCATAACAAGGAGTTACTTTCGTTCACAGGAAGCACTCAGGCCTCCCTTACAATCCCCCTCAATATAAGTGGCATTAATTTGACATCTCTTGAATGTCACAATAGGTGGTTGTTATTCAGCTGCTGTCAGTGTACAACACCAGCACAACTAATTAGGCTTAATATCCTTTATGAGGTGCACTTGAAAAACAGGAGAACTGTGGCTTTTTCTGTGGTTATGAGCCTGTGTGTGTGTGTGTGTGTGTGTGTGTGTGCGTGTGTTTGTGTGTGTGTGTGTATCAGTGTCTGTGTGTGAGTGTGCGTGTGTATGTGTCTGTGTGTGGTGTGTGCGTGTGTTTGTGTGTGCGTGTGTGGCTGTGTGCGTGTGTGTGTATCAGTGTCTGTGTGTTGTGTGTGTGTGTGTGTGCATATGAGCGGTGCTAGAGGTTTAACAAAGGGGAGAAGTGAACATACCGGACGATCATGGCGTTCCTTCAGTGACGAGCCCACAACACAGAGAGACTAACGTGAAGAGCTCAGGTCTCTAACAAGATAAGCAATCTGAGTCCTCATTACCATACGCTTCTGTTCAGTATGTATCAAACTGAACTGTAAAAAACATAGTTCATATCTGCAGGTACCACTAACTGATGATCACAAGATAAGATCTGACGCATTATTGCTTATAATCTCTTAAGAATAAGCGTACTATGTATAACCTAAAATCCGTACTTTGGTAAATATTCATGGACGGATTTTCCTTTGTGGTGAGAGTGATACTGATTGTCTTACGGGCCTGTAAGGATGAAACAATGACTAAATGAAAGCAAGTTAAACATAACGAGTTTCACTCCAACACCGAAGTCCAGCAAATGCCCAACAGTGATCTTAACAGTCAAAACTGGTGAATGTGTGGGGGTTGGGGACCCCTCCTCTCTGACCATCCACTCTCACAATCCCAGGAACCCCTCAATTGTTCCCCGATGTCCACTTGCCTTCGTTAGACACCGCTTTCCTACCATAAACCCTCTTCCTCCTTTAGGCACTGCACCGAGACACTGATGGCCCCACGTTTCTTTATGATCCTGAGTACGACTTCACAGACATACCTTAGGACAATTCCCCGTCCCCTTCAGCGTTTGTAATAGCTGCTGTTTTTTTTTCCCCAGGCATTTTATTAACTAATATAGCGAATTCATTTCAATGCCACATCTAATGCTCACTGTTCATTTTATTTTGCTTTTATGGTTGTTTTACAGTTTCACCTCATTTGGTTTTATTGTTTTATCTTTTCAAAACATTGTCATGAGTAATACATAACAGTCAGCATAGCTTGAAGGATAAATCACATATAAGCGCGCTGACATTTGTGCACCACAACTGACTATATTAACTTTTTTTTTTTTTACTGGAAATTAGAGTAGTAACACCTGTACTCAAAAATTGTCAAGTGCTCAGGCAACATCATCCTTCAAAACCTCTATTATTGTGTTTTCTTGGGTACTAAACTCTCCATGCTTACGCTTCTAGGAAGAAAAATAGGAATATCTGTACCTCTGAACCTTTTTCTTTGACTGTATTCTCTTTATTGGACCTCAGGTGGTCAGTGTGCTTACCCAAAAACATTTATGTCATTCCATCTGAAAACTGACCAACAGCTACATGAGTAATCTTAATGGACGCCCCCCCCCCCACACACACACACACACACACCCACAGGGGCAACTCCTCCCAGAACTCTGAATGCATCAGTGAACCTAACCTCACCATTAATGGACACTGGCACTGGGGATCACGTCCCAAGGGCAAGGCCAGAGTCCACTATCAGCCTGGTCCACGCACTGGGGCTTTCGGAGCCGTGCTCTTATCTCAGGCAGACAGATCGCGCGTGAAGAACGGGACGCGCCTGGGGGCCAGTCCTCAGTGCCACATCCCCCGTGTTCAGCAAATCCAGCAGTCTGCCCTGCTAGCCTCGTTAGGCTGTGGATCCTTACATGTGTGCAGGAAAATGCCTTCAGCCATCGGGCCGAGCACAAAGCTCTCCATGCAGTGCTCTAATAACCAATGGGGTGCAAATAAAAACTAATTTGAAAACAAGGCAGATAAAGTGATATACATTTAAGTAGAGTGCCTACCACTATCTTAGCATCGTCCTTTTGGCAGTGTCAGAAAATTTATTCAAATGTATACTCTACATTTTGGGTTATTACCATAACTAATATTTATTCTTATATGCATATTAGGCTTCTTGACATTCTAATTGCTTAAAGCTTAAGCTGTCTGTCGCACTATGGTCAACATTTACAATTAAATCAGACTAAAAGCTCAAGGGCACTAAAGTAACCTATTAGAAGAGCCAATCTACAGATATAATCAATTAGCTAGAGGATTTGTTAATTCTCTAAGGTCATCAGCCTGCAGAGGAGTTGCTTTAGACTGACATGTCACTGAGTCTGGAGCCAGCAGTCTGGTGTGAATAGGGAACATGTAGCAGGTAAACCGGTGGGCACCGTCACGCCCACCTGCTGCCAACATGCATAGGCCTGCTCTGCGTCCTCTGTTCCCCAAGCATGCTGGTGACATCCAGCACTGAGGGGTCCTGAACACAAATTCAACACAGCATCCAGGCCCCTTTGGAGAACTAAGGGAAGAAGTTTCTCTTCTAAAAAAGCACATAATGTATGCGATTCTCATTTCTGCAACTGCTACACCTACACAACGAGGCTTGTTTGCTAGGGTGCAATAAACAAAGTGTCTCTGTGTAGGGGAAGTTTACCTGTCTTCCTAAAGGAATAAACACCCAGATCTGTTCCATCACAAGGGCTTTCCTCAGTACTCCTAATGGCAGAAGATACCTGGCCAGTTTGCATGTTCTGGTGACAGGGAATGGCTTTTGTTCTGCTGGGTTTTCTGCTGTTTTACACTCGCTAAAGCACAAGACTGCCAGCAGGCATCACACCCCAGGCTTATCCACTCTAGGCCACACGTCAGACAGGATAATAGCGCTGACTTCCCCTTAAAGCCAGAAACCCTCCCGCAGGCAAGAGAAGGCCCACCTTCATTGTGAGGATGAACAGGACCCTGGAGTCCTGGCCTGTATCTCTCGCACGTGTGCCATATTTCTTATTATAAACAATACTGTTGGCTTTCCCTTGGAAACAGTGGCTTGCACCTTACTGCTTTCACTTCAGCAGATGTTGTCAGCTACTTTATTAATGAATGACAATTTATAAAGAATCTATTGAACAGCATGGGCTAGGAAATTCGAGTTATATTTCATTGACTGGTGGTTATATTTTATAGCATTTTTAAATGTAATTTATGTCATATTAGGCAGTGTTTTTTTCTATTCTAGCTCAAAGGCAATGTCTTGCAAAGAATTCCCCCAACAGTCGTGCTACACAATTCCAATCAGCTGGCTGTAAAAACCTGTGGTGTTCCTAATTGATCAAAATATAATTAAATGTGGAAAATGAAAAGGTAGATTACCGCACCTCACACAGTTACACCCCCACCCTCCACATCAATCAATGGTGGGCTTGTACAGAAACGCGCGTTGACATTTTGTACGTTTTTAATTATGTTCTCAGTAGTGAGGACACACGTCTTCCATACAAACGACTCGTAGTGAGGTTTCTGCAACATGATGAATAGCGGTCACGCGTCGCTGTACCAGTCACCCACAGGTCAGAGAAACAATGTCAGCCAAGACGGAACAGAGCATGACACGGATAGCAGCTGTGACAGACATTTCTTGGTCACATGTTTATGAGGACGTATTGTCACCCACCTCCTGGAGCACTGCTGACTGTTGTCATTTATATTTCACTGAACCTAATCCATGGGTTCTGTACAGAGAGGCTTACTACTGTTTGCTGACATCATACAAGTCGGCATGACGACAGAATGCTTTGCAGCAAGGAAGCGCCCATTTGGTAAGCACACTGAGAGGGAATTCCACTTTTAATGAACCTTTGGCTGGATTAATTAAAAGGAACACACGACCCCAAAACCTGAGAGAAAGACATACACTTTTCCTGCTGAAATACACTCCCATTTGGTAGCTAAGTTGGATCCTGTTCAATTGCCTGTCACCCTCTCACCTTAATACACAAAAGACTTAAGGCTTTTCACCGTTGACGGGAGACGGACTCCGGCCATCAACACTGGAGAAGCCCGTGGGAAGGCATTCTGAAGGCTGCAGCTGAACTCCAGCGAGTGATGAACTGCTGCCTGTCAACTGGAATCCTAAAATAGAATTTTTCATGTTGAAAGCGGACAGAGAGGCCTCCGCTAGTGGACCCACAGACATCCCAGACGTCCTCTTCAGCAGCCAACAGAGGCACGTGTCCCTGTCTGGAAGTACGTCCAGCACCTCACCCTCGGGTCATGACCTCTGGTTTGGTTTGAGGAATGGGTTCCTGGGTATTTTAAGCGCTTGCACAGAGTGTCCAGCAGCCTAAGCCGTTAGTTCCATTGTTAGGGTTAGGTTTTCCTTGGAAAACCCTGACCTTTGGGGCATGTTATCCAGGATAATTAATTATCATAAGGACTGAAGTTATAGAGGTCAACCTTGGGTACCCCATGAAGCTGCTATAAGCACCTGACTATAATCATTGTGATCAATATCCCAGCTTTTACTGAAATGAAACTAGCAGGTGTTCACTTGAAATCATGGTAAGGCCTATTAATTTACTTAGCATCAAACACTACAACATGGGAAACCTGCATGATTTTTGAATGAACATCGTGTAAACGCATTCACTCCTTTGTCAAAGTAGCAAAAACAAATTCTGAGCCATAGTGAAAATGGCTTGGAAAGGGTGTGCAGACAAGTCAGATGGATCATGTGACACCACCACAAACCCCCAACACAGGTTTTCTTCCTGTAAACCACACTGCTGTATTTCTGCATGCAGGTAAATTTTCCCCCTTTGACCTTTTGCAATTTACAATGTGTTTAGTGTGGCACTGAAATTACTAGCTCACAAAACTGTCAGCTCTGTTTCACTTGACTAATAAATACCAAAGCGTGTACATGGAAGCTTCCTTGTTTTCCATTGTCCCTCTCTGTTGGTTAAACAGCATTCTAGGCAAATCGGCGTGCCACCGGATTTACTGAACAGGGGTAATGACTTAAATCACAGCGATATTATCAAAAGTGGGAAATACACACTGTTTCATTACCATGCCTTCTGTTAGTCTGAAGTAACAGCCAAAGAAGCACTTTTACCACCTCAAACTAGCTTTTGCAAGTGAAATGCTTGCAGAGCACACAGATTTGGTGCCCCACTGCCCCCCACCCACACACCACACCACCACAACCCAGTCGGCACCTGATACGCAGGTAAGCGGAGAGAAGTCTGTCTGTGAGATTGTATCAGCAGGGGTCAAAACGGGATGTTCCTTTGAAAGAGGAAGCCCAAGGCTCGTGTGGGACCTTCGGCGCTTCCATTCCCTGTTACGGCCATACACACGACAACTCTGTCAGGGTAAAAGGAATGTGAAGGCAAGCCCCTGGAATTTATGTACAACAGACTGATTAATCATGGAACCCTTCAAACACTACACCCAATTTGGTGGGTGTTTGCACATTGTACCGTGTGCTGCTGGAAACAGCGGCTGTCATTAATGAGGTATCAGGGTTTTAATTGGCTACGTTTTTATTTGGCAGCAATGACCTGTAATATATACTTTTCTTAGAGTTCAATGTTTTAAAATAGTTTGATAAAATTTGGCTTTGTACTTGCAATGTTATTAGAACATTGTAGGCTTCTCAGGTACAGTACGAGCTGTGAGCGTACAGCTGTTCAGCTCTGGAGAATTAAATGCACTTTAACCATATTCCATCTTGTGCCTAACTATACTGCATTTTGAATCGTACCAGAGGTAATTTGCACAACCCACACCGGAACTGTGGCAGTGAAATGAATCTCGGCTGGTTTGCCTATAAACGTTGGCACCAGTGGGCATCCTATGGTGTAGCTGTACGTACCCAATTAGGCCAGCGTTGTTTTACAAGGTTTCTTAATTAATGTAGGAAAAGGTATCATGGGTTTTTTGTATGTTACAAATGCAGGAAGCGCCTGTCGGTTTGTAATTAATTCCAGATACAATAAGAGCTTGAGTTATTGGCGCCTCGCTCATGAATGACTCATAAAACACAGTCAGCGCCTCCAACTCCCTATTGAGAGAAGCACAAGCTTCATTTTGATGATGCAAATACCCTTCGTATTTCTGCAGCCAGATTAATAGCGTCGCGCGTTTAATCTGCCCAGAAGTGGAAGAGGGTTTGAGCCACAAAATTGTGTCTTAACTATCAGAGGGAAAATGGAGAATATTCAGGTTTTTTCTCAGTTAGTTCTCCAAAGTACGCTTAGAATATGTCTCTGCATGTTTCTGTGTGTGTGTGTATACACAGCAGGTAAAGAGAGTATCCCCCTCTGTCTCTCCCCTGTTGCTTCACAGCGATCTCCGTTTTCCTGGCTTCTCCCTGCACTTCTACCTGGAGCTATTTGTTTTGATTGATTGTGGTTTTGTCTTACACTGAGGCTGAGGAGATAGAAACGGAGCTGTGGAGCATGGAGATGATTGCCTTTGTTTCCCTTTCATACACCAGGAAAGTAATCACAGGCTTCATATTGGAATAAATAAGGGATATTGGGGAGCAGTCAGTGCTTTGCTGCCAAGCCGTCCTTCTGACAGGTAAATGAACGTGATTTTTCCAGCAGCTGAATTCGCAGCAGTGCTTGCGCTGTTGGCCATCTCTGTCCTGTCCTGTCAGCAGCGGTGGTGTCACAGTGGGATCAGATAAGCAGCCGCCCTGCACCAAGGACTCGCCAGCCTGAGAGACACATGACTGCCACAGCCAGTCCCGCCCCTCACCAAGGACTCGCCAACCAGAGAGACACATGACTGCCACCGCCAGTGCCGGTTTGCCCTTCAGCTCAACTTTGCCTTAGTTAGTTCCATCGCCAAACTATGGCCACGCTTTACTCGGATTGCTGTCCAACTCCTCCCCTGCACCGCTCAGGAGGCAAGCTTATGCTCTGTGACTGACACAGCAGCAATGAAAGCAGTATGACTGAGAGAGATTCCTGTGTGTCTTGGCAGGAGGGGAGGAGAGGTGGACTCAATACACAGTCACTCCTCAGTCACTCCTACATGGCGCCCCCCAGGATCTTCTGAGATCTACAGTAAATGAGGCCTGCAAGGTCTTTGTGTGCAACAGGCCTCAGCGTTTAATACAACATGTCAGCATGTTCATAAGACAACATGTCACAGGCTGTAGGTCTGTGTTTACACTCCCTGCATGTTGAGAAAGAATGTGAAAATGAACTACGAAATCTCTATTTATTAAGAAAAAATCAAGACCTTTGTCTTCAGGTGGCATGGTGGTTAGCACCGTTGCCTCGCACCACTAGGCATGGGGTTCGATTCCTGCCTTGCGTCTGTGTGTGTGGAGTTTGCATGTTCTCCCTGTGCTTGGTGGGTTTTCTCCCATGGTCCAAAAACATGTAGGTTAGGTTGATTAGTGTCTCCAAATTGTCTGTGTGTGCCCTGTGGTTGGTTGGCACCCTACCCTGGGTGTCTCCTGTCCTGAGACCTCTGTGTCCCGGGATGAGCACCAGGATTCCTGTGACCCATAACAGCATGGAGTGGTATAGAAGATGGCTGACTGGCTTTGTATTCACTAGTCTCATCGGATGTCAGTTACTCTTCCTAAACCTATAAATTACAGTGTACTTTATTCTGTTTAAGGACCAGCTTCCAATGTGGTGCCACATACTACAGGACACCTTCAAAGGTCTTGTTGGTGGGTCAGAGCTGTTTTGGTGGTACAAGAAGGACCAACAGCATATTAAATGGGTGGTCATGATGTTTTACCTCATCAGTGTATATACAGTATATTCTCTGCTTAGCCAATAGACTTGATGTTGATTATTGATCATATTCATCTTTCAGTAACACAGCCTTACTGAAGATCTTCATAAAGCTTTCATCACTCATCACACATTCATCAGGCCCTGTAAACAACCACAGATTGTTAAGAAGGAACCTAATAAAACATTTTAATAACAAAGACCTTTATTCATTTCCATAAGCAATTCATTTAACCTTCATAACACTGGATAAACATTCGCAAATTTTACCCGGAGTACAAAGGCTGCAATGGGCCTTTCATTTACACCACTATGCAAGCATCTACACATTCATTTTCCCTGTGTGCAAATGCTGCCCGCCTGGCGGACTGTGTTAGATAGCCTTTCCCTCTACATGTGGACTCACAGGCATGACCCTCGACAGGCAAAACAAGAGCAGAGAAGGAGAACCTTTTCACCTGATATGATGGGGCTGCTCCACTGTACAAGACAAGACCCAAACACACATCCCACACCCCCAGTCCTGGAGCATGTCTTTGGTCTGAGAGTAAGGGTGCAATTGCTAAAAATAAGCCGACCCGTAAACAAGCGCTCTGAGCCTTTTTGATGCCACGTCGGGTCCCGCTTGTACTTTCAGCACTTTGTACATAGAGTTCGGGCCAAGCTAACTAGCACTGGGGAAGATTTACTGCGGCGGGCGAGCCTCGTCAAGCAGCCCAGCAGCAGGCAGCGACGGGCCTGTGGACCGAAGCCAAAATTATCGGTCTGCTCGGGTTTCTACAAGGAAGGACACCTGCCCGCGCGGGGGTCACTGGAGATGCGGCCCATGTGCTGCCAGTGTCTCCCCATGCTGGACCCAGGACCCTAAACAGAAGAACAGCGAATCAAAGAAACTTTGTAGCGGACAAGGCAACAGCACCAGAAGAAGTGGGTTCACGTCTTCTAAAGCACAGCTGTCCACGGCTTGCAGCCTGCCAGCAAAAAAGTGGGTGCAGCCACCTTAAACAACACACCCCCATATTATTATTCTCACATTATGGTCAATGTCAAGAAGCGAGTGCGTCTTTTCAATGATTACGCCAAAGAAACAATAACAGCCGAACACAGCACACTGTAAAAAAAAAAGTATGCCCTGCAGTAATGGACCGTATTTTTTTTTTTTATTGCAGGCGATGTAAATATACCTTTAAAGTGAATGGTTTTAATCAAAAGTTTAACGCCGAAACTTTTTGAGTGTCAGGGAATATACATGTCAGCAAAAAGTGCAACGAAAAATCTTTAAAAAAAAAAAAATAATAAATAAATAAATAAAGTACAACGTGTTGATCGCATAAGTGTTTACCCCGCTGAGTCAAGACTTTGTGGAAAGACCTTTAGAAGCAATTACAGCAGGTCTGGCTGATTGACAATACCCTCTGCTGCCTTGTACACTAAATTTAACATAATCATTGCTGTGGCGTCCATACAATAATTACACAGTAATATAGCCTGGTACTGCTTCAGCCTGAGACGAAGGTAGACATGTGAAAACATGGTTTATGTCAGCCACTAGAGGACTTAATGAACAACTCCTTCTGATTTAAAACAGAATAAAAACAGAACTATTCTTTCCAATTACACCGATATACTGTAATGTTTCCGCATCCGCATGCGTCGAGACTGAAAATTGACTGCGTCCTTCCTTCACCATCTTTTGCTAATGAAACATTACCTTCGCCCATTAAATCTCCCTATTAAAGAAGCCTCATGTTGCTATATTTTAAGTGCACCGTCTAAGTAGGACACGCACATTCCCCCCACATGTCCGGCTCTGGAGACTCTCTCAGCCCTTTCTGCCTCGCGCCATCCCATCACCGACAGCGCTTATCTTCCCTCCAGAGAGTGCAGAGAGCGTCTCGGACTGTTTTGGCCCAGAGCGGGCTGGTCTGATGGGATGAATATCAAAACCACCGCATCTGAATCCACGGCTAACAGCTGCAGTCTGCCCTGCGATTTGAGCTTTGGACCAAGAGGAGGACCTGAGAGAACCCCAGGCTGAATAAATGTTCTGCTTGATCTCAGGCATCATTATATTGTTGTCTAGGTATCTGATTAGTAAGGCCTACCATCAATAATCCCTGTGAATAATAGAGATACCAGAGGCGCTATCAGGGGACATTTGATGTATACGTTTTCAAGTGAGTTAAAATTCAAATAAATAAAAGGAAGGTCATTGGTCTTTTACAATGTTAATCATAACAATTGCCTGATATCGTCCTACTACTACATTTACGTTGTGACAATATGTATGACCTCTACAGCACTCTCATCTTAAAAATACAGTAAGAAATTAACACTAATAATACTGTTAACAATGTGACAATATTGGGGCATTTTTGAACGCAAACAGGACTTTTAATTATGTCACTGCATTTGAACATATTTCACTTTTAGTCTGTCAGATTACAGCACAGGACACCAGACATCAGAACAGAAACATCATAAGTATGTATCACTGACGTTGCTGTTTATTGGTTAAGTGGGAGGCAAAAACAAACAGAAAGGAGCATGCTCACTGGATGAGCGCTGACCTGTGTGACCCCCCTGAACAGCTGTCCTTCTGCAATGCCGCTGTGTTTGTACAGAAGGTGAGCGTCCCTCCACTGCTGGCTGGGGGTGTGACCACCTCTTTCTGAGCCTTCCACCCACCCACAGTGAGGTCCAGTACACACACGTGGTTCAGACAGCTTTCATAGCACCCAGTGGGCCTGTTAGCTACTAGAGCACAGAGACACGCAGAGCCAAAGATACACGGGGTGATGCGGCACTGGGTCAAAAACGCCCTTCTGGCGAGCGAGTCTTTGAACTGGACGCAGTGATTTATTAGATGGAATCGCTCCACGACTCCTCCGTTACACCCAGACTCCCAGCCCCGGTGTCTTCAGCTCAAACGCAAAGCCTTCAGCCTCAGTCAACAAACGGGATGGGCTCTCCGCACTGAGACAAATTAGCAGAGACAAAAGCTCCCAGCTGGGCTCCAAAAACTCAGACGCATCGCCTGCAAAAATATTCTTTCTTTGAAAGTGACGGCACATTAGAGGAATGTAGAGCAAATCCCAGCGCTGGATATTCCTGCAAATGTAAACTATGCCGTGCAAAAACACCTGAGGTACATTAAAATCGTTTCATCTCAGCCATTAAAGTGGGCGTGTTGCAGCAGTTGCAGAAGCCGTGTAAATATACAGTGTGTTACAGGCCGTCCTTAAACCCCCTGCTGCAGTTCCAGGCTTATATGATTTCGATCTCATATCCAATGACTGGGCCACAAGCCGCCCTCCATTAATCCTCCCCCACGTCCCGCTTTACAGTTCAAGCGTGATGGATTTAACGTGCGTTGTGTGCAGTGCACCTTTTAACTTCCTGAAGTTCGAAAAAAAAAAAAACTCACAAAACCAGATGGTTTTTGCACTGCGTCAGAAGACAAAGGTAAGAGTCTGGTACTGTGCTAAGTGTGCTTTTCTGTATCTCCTCCTCAGTCGATGGAGCAGTTTATTATTTCTGAGGACAGACATTTCAAACCCAAAGGGTGAAACCAGGTGAGAGGGTAAAGTACATCAGAGCAGTGGGGTGAGGACTTAACTATGGGCTCACATTTTAACTGGACATCAGTTCTTCTTCGCAAAGGTGCTCAAAGGGTCAACACGTGTCCGCTTGCGTTTCAGCCCCATCCCCTCTCCGTTCCCTTTCGCTGTGTTTACTACCAGTCATAATCCAAACATTTCCCTAGCCTGTGAACTCCTCTTAACAGCCCCCTAATACTGGACAACACCATGTCCACATTCCACATCTATTTTTAAAACCTGCAGAAGGTCAAGGGCAGACGGAGGCCTGTCTAGGCCTCACAGAAGCACCGTCCATCTCTTGCTTGAAATCGGTCAAACAAACAAAGCGAGCACAACAGCACAGCCTAAAAATGCTAATCTTTCCACCTTGCTTCTGTTTAATTGTGATGGGAAGTTCAAAGGAGTAGCTCACATATTGGTGTGCAGCAACCTTCATGCCTTCAGGTGATAAACAACACACAGCAAACGCACAAAGATGCTTAAATTAGATTTTTTTTTCACCGTTCCACCTCAAGGCCTGGTGTCTGCCAGCCTAGCAGCATCACGGCCTGCTGGTCGGCGGGTCAACCGTCCCCACAGATGATCTGCCTGGGAGGATGGAGACGCAGATGATCTGCCTGGGAGGACGGAGACCTCACACACAATAAGTGGAACAAAGGGCTTGTTTACTCTCGCCCGGGTCCACACCAAAGTCTTTGTGCCTTGCCAGCTTGTTTTGGTGGAATTTCAATACGCTGCCACCTTGGCACTGCATGTCCACAAACCCTAACACCAAAGGGACGTGTTCAGGCCTAGGACAACTGGAAAACCGTTGAGACAACAGGGAACGCACTGGTCTTGGACACTGTTAAACTGTCACTTAGGGCTGTATGCAAGATGCAACCCAAGTGTGCAGTGTAATATGTAACATGTGACATTTTTTGCACATGCAGAGCATGCCAATGGCCTGCGTGCTCACCCTCAACCCAAACAGGAGCTCATCAAGGCCACTTGCAGCACACCACACTAAGAGAACTTTGTCATCCCAGGTTACCATTGTCTGCTTCCCCAGCAAGCACACAAACTCAGCTGGTCATTAAAGGCAGACAAGGGCAGGATTGACAATACCATCTCATTTGCTGCAGTACAGCAGACCCAGTGAGCGACAGCCCTCAACAGTAACTGGGTCCCTGGCACAGGGTTCAAATGGACAAAGATGGTTAACGAAAAGAGAGAAAAAGATAATGGTGTAGAAAGTTTAAAAAAGGGATGGTTCTTCCTTTGGTGTGCCTTCTTGGTTATATCTCTCTTTCAAGCACTTGCTCAAACCCTTCACCCAGTCTCACACTGCACAGCCACGAGAGATGAGTGCTCACACTCTTAAAATCAATGAGGCGGGCAACGATGTCCTACCAGCACCACATTCTGCTGTCCTGTCAGCACAGCTAAGATGGAGCGGGCACAAAGCACTTAATAGTTCCAGCATCTTAATCTCTCCTACTTTCCGATTCTCTTGTTTGCGAACCAAAAATCTGCTGCATAAAAATGTCTGCTCATCGACTTTTAACTCTGCAGTATTAGACTGAAAATCTTTCATGTAATGATCATTTATTAGACTATATGCACACTCACACACACACACACACACACACACACACAAACACACACACAGCCAAGTTATAAATATTCATTGGATGAATTATTTTTATAATATAATTTTTTATATATAGATATGGTACTGGAAGAGCTAGACTTACTATTAAAGAGGCAAATGTGATATGTGACATAATGTGACATAATGTGACAAAATAATTATTCCAGAGCTGATGGCTTTTGTGTTTTACGCTGCTCAAAGCTCACAATACATGTTTGTTCTCATGAAAGGGCTCGTTTGGTGAAAACGGCGGCGCTGGCATGGTGGGCTCGGCGGGCGTGAGGTGTTGTGATGTTGGCTGAGTTGCAGAAGGGAGGCGACACCCCCCATTGACGCAGTCGCCTCACCTTCCATGGGCTGTTCAATCAACCCTGAGGCTGAAGGTAGTTTGTGGGAAGGCAAAATCAAAACAAAACAAAAACGAAAAAATAAACAAATCGAAGTTCAGCCGTGCAGCTGCTCAGCCCGCACAGACCCCCACCTTGTGGGTCGCCTTCTACCTCCTGCCTCTGAAGCAAAAGGACTTGGAATGGGACTCCCAGGAGGAGAGGAAGGTCGTGGTGCTTGGAGTCGGCTGTAATCACTCGGGGCATTGCTGGCACTGTGGGAGGCCTCAGGTCTCCATCCAGAAGCTAGAAGAGTGTTTCACATGCCAGTGAAGCACTTGTGGCCCGAGGAGCCTCTTACTCACTCTCAATCTGTATATTAGCATATGAATCTTTTAAACAAAATTATTAAGGTCCAGAAATTCATGAACGCACTTCAGAAGGTTTTCTGAGGCGCTTTTTGAAGCTAGTGGGACCCAGCGGAGCACACGGTGGTCATAAACCATGTGTTTCCATGGCAAGTGATCACCGGGCCAGTGTCTACAGTCACCTTAGTTACTGGACCACAGCGTGTGTCATTTAAAGTAATTGAGTTGCTAAGGTTTTTAAATAGCATCAGCAGAGAAAATTCTAGAGAACTGAGTGAGTGACTGACAGACTAACTCAATTACTGACCGAGTAACCAAACGAGTGAGTGATTAACCGAGTGACTGGGTTACTGAGTGAGTGAGAATGATTCACTGAGTGAGTGAGTGACTGACTGAGTGACTGAGTGAGTGACTGACTAGGTGACTGACTGAGTGACTGACTGACTGAGTGACTGACTGACTGAGTGACTGACTGAGTAACCGAGTGACTGACTGAGTGTTTACATGGTATATTTGCATTGCTGTAGTAGTTTTTACATATTTTAGTTACTTGTGGCTTCTGGTCATATGGCTGTCCTCAGACACTGTCTTCAAATTCTGTCCACATAGCTGTCTTCAGATTCCATCCTCAGAGGCTGGCGTCAGATGCTGTACTCAGATACTGTCCTCAGGCACTGTCCTCAGATGCAGTCTTCAGATGCTGTTCTCAGGCAGTGTCCTCAGATGCAGTCTTCAGATGCTGTTCTCAGGCACTGTCCTGTCCTCAGACACTGACACACTAGTGCACTAGTCTACAAAACCTTAACGTGTTGTTTACGACTCAGCTCTGAGGCTGGTTAACTTCATGAAGAACATCACGCACCAGTCTGTGTAAGCCCAGCTGCGGGTGTGTGGGGGGGGGGGCAGAAATCTCATGATCAGCAGCCCGCAGTCCATAAACCAAGGCTGTTTACTCAGGTGCAGTGTGGAAGTGCTCAGGTGTGAAGAGGTGGGTTAAACAGTCACAGGCTAGTCTGCCTTCAGCGCTCTGCTGGCCTCTTACTTATCGATCATTCTGGCCTGCTGGGTATTCGAAGCCAGCCCTTTTCAGTGGCTCAGTATGGGGGTAACTGCTCATGTGAAGTTTTATGTGTTTTTATGGCTCAGAGTGATTGCACCAGGGGTTCAAATGCAGCAACTCTGGTACCTAACTTCTCTACTGAGGAGGCTGTGAACAGAGGCCTGGTCTCTGGCTATAGGTAGGGGATGTGCTACAGTACTGAGGAGGCTGTGAACAGAGGCCTGGTCTCTGGCTATAGGTAGGGGACGTGCTACAGTACTGAGGAGGCTGTGAACAGAGGCCTGGTCTCTGGCTATAGGTAGGGGACATGCTACAGTACTGAGGAGGCTGTGAACAGAGGCCTGGTCTCTGGCTATAGGTAGGGGACATGCTACAGAGGTAAAGCAGGTGCATGAACTGTTAGCCATAGGATCTACCTTGTTATTGCCCAACAAAGAAGCCGTGACCCTTATTTCAATGTAAAGCCACTGGCAACTGAAGCTGCTCTTCCGGCCTTATAATACCCTCTTCCTCATCCTGTGTCCGTACAACAGGAGTCATCCGCATTCAAATCTCAGACGATCTGGCCAGAGCGAGGCCTCGCCCAGACACCTTTACTCTGACATTCAGTGCGACTTGCACGGCGGTGGAGTTAAAGATTTCCATTAACCTTTAGAAAATGTAGGTGTTGGAGAGCATCTCAGTCATACTTGCGTTGGCATTTATCATAGTGTGGGATATGGAATGTAATTCAGCCAGGTATCTACCTACAGACTAGAATAATAATAAATTACTGTTAAGGATAAGAACGCCTGTGTGTTGTAAGGGAAGGCAAATAGGTAAATTAACCTCCTTGGAGCTATGGGCTGGAGAGGCAGTAAGGAAGAACAGAGCCTCACATTAGGCCAGCAAGACAGGAAGGCATGGAAAGCATAAACAAGCAACCTGAGCAACACTAAACATCGTTTCCATTTTCTTCTTGATGGGAATCCGAAGACGTGACAGAATGCTGACCGATACTCACATTTGAATCAGTATGAACACAGCGTCAATTATTTACCACTGATTTGTTTTAAAGGAACGCATGCGTAAAGGCAGCAGGTGTTACAAGCTACATCCTACATTAGTCTGCTCACCTCAAAACACACAAACACACACACACACACACACACGCGCGCGCACACTTGAAATCTTCCTCCTTCATTGGTGCCTGATTCCAGAGTGTAGTTGTTTGGACATGTAACAGCACAACCCTGTTTGTCTTGGATACTTTATCAATAAAACATGTTTAGCATAATAGCAAATGGAAAGGTGGAGGAAAAATGGAACACAAGATACAAAACGTGGCTTGGGAAATATTGCCATACCTATAACCTTAGATGACCCTCGTGCTGTGCAAAGTGGAGGTGCCCATGCTTAAATCTCCTGTGTAACTAATGCCAAGTGATCCCTGCAAAGAGCAGCTAACAGGTACAGCCCACACCAGAATGCTGCATGCAGCCACGCATGCACAGAAATGCAGTGTTGCAGCACAATGCGGCAGCTGGTAATACGTTCAAAAAGGGTGACTAGTACTCTTTCCTTTGAATGATGCGGGAAGATCAAGAGTCATTTCAGACTCCCATTGAAAAGCTATTAATGATTGTGGTACTGTGCAAAATGGGTTTCTCAGGGAGGGCTACCATCACATCACTTACAGTGTCATCAATTGGAGCACCCGCCCCACCACACACACACACACACACACACACACACACACACACACACACACACACACCACCCCACTCAGTCCGAGTGACAAGAGTAACAGTATCATAATTAAAAACCCCGAGAGATGGAAAGGTGCACTTGTAGAGTGCAATAATCCTTAACCGCCGGCACAAAGGGAATTCTGCCTTTGTCGTAAAAAAGTTCCATTCCAATTCTGCTCAAGCATGGAGCTGCCGGTAATCTTCACCGCACGTCCAGGTCAGACCTACTTCTACAAACAACTGGGCTGGCGAGCAAGGATCGGTGCATGACATTAAATTCCCTCTCGTTGTAAGTTTCATTTGAGCCCAGGAAGCCAGCAGGTGCTGGGGAAGTGCACAGAAAATTTAGCTGCTGAAATTTGCGGTGGGGCTTGTATTTCCTTTATGTTGAAAAAGGCATGTGGCTGCTTGCTGAAAACACACCACAGGGGACACAACTGTCCCTGACCCCACGGGTGTGCACGTGTTTATGTATGTATTTACACACGCCAGTGCATTCAAATGACACAGGAGCAGTACTCTCGGCCACAACGTTTTGTGATGCAGTGTGACCCAGAGAGAATGGTGTGGGTTTGAAGGGATGCACTGATTTACATCCCCAAAGAAGGGCTGACAGGGGCTGGCGGTGACCAGCAGACTCATGAACAGCTGCTATAAAAGGTGACATACCTGCAGGGCCAAGACCTAATTTTAGGGAAAAGGTCACTGTGAGAAAGCTGCCTCTAGTGATCTGAGGCCTGCAGGACAAAGTGAGGGAGACATTTATGGGCACCAAAGAAAGAGATCACCGTAATTTAGGGACCCTATTTGTGGCTGTACTCATCTGCAAGAGGTCTGAGCCAAAACACTCCAGTGATTATCATGCTCAAAATAAATATGTTTAAATCAGATTACTTTGCAAATACAATTTAACAAAAGGAAAAAGTGCTGTAAAGAACTATAATGTTATGTAATATGTGACATAAGCACATCCAATGCTAAACATTCAGATCACAAAAGAAAACGACAAAATGTTAACAAGAACGGAAATGTTTAGAGGGCTTCCAACATCAATTAGAGCAGTGTAGGTTCACAATTAGTTTATTTCTTAAAGCTCTGGTCAACACAGTTTAGGTTTTTGAGGACACCATAATCAGTCACAGCTTACAGACACTTTTATCCAAAGCAATTGACAATCCACAAACAGATTACAATGAGCTAGCGCTGGGTGTCTTGTTCAGGAACACACGCAGTGACAGGGATTTGAACCACAAACCTTCTACATCGCAGCCTGATGTTCTACCCATTGAGCCACCAGACCACACAATCACCATTGGGGGGCTCTGTGCCACTACCTGAAATTCAATTCAGTGCAATGGAAGAGAAACAAATGCGGGCAGCGATCGCCTAGCAATGCCTACAGCTGTCCTCTGCTGTCCAAACACAGAGCTGCCACTGGTGGAGGGACCAAAGCTGTAAAGCTGTGAAGCCCTGAAAGTATCCTGCCACAGTAGAAACAGCCTGGCCTGGCTCACTGCTCACTGGCATTTACAAAGAAATCGCCACTCGACAAAACGCAAGAGTCTGCTTGAGATGAACATATATTTATTTCACATCGGGTCAGAGCACCGTCTGGCTTCTGCTGAAATCTTCCGGAAACCCTCTCAGGCACCGTGAGAGCGTTTGGCAAGTGCTTAAGAACCGCTCCCACACAGCAACACCCCAGCTGTGGCTTCCGTTGCTGAGTGTTTTTACAAATCCTGCTTTATCCTGAAAATAGAGCGAGGGATCGATATTCCCCCAGGAGACTGGCGTGGGGAATGTAAAAACCATGTTGTGATTTAGCTTTTTTTTTTTTTTTTGGGGCCTGTCCTGTATAGGATCAGTGACAGCAGTGTTTAGTAATGCTGATAATACTCCTCATATGTAAGTTCAAAATCTGCCCTCTCAGATGAAATGTTTCCTGCTGTTAATGTCTACCTGCTGAAGAAAGATAATACAGCAAACAACAGTGTGCATGTTGAACAACCTGGAGCCCACTCAAAATGCAAGTGCTAACTAAATTTGTCATAAAAAAAACTGGATATGGGCCAACTCAAAAGTCAAGTAGTAATACAGCCTGTTCCTTGCAAGTCTGTGTAATTATGCAATGTGCTTATAAAGCCACCAGAACGTTTTGACCTTAGCAAAGTCCAGTTTAAAACTGAGGTAAAGGGTTGACAAGCTTCTGCTTTGTATTTATTTTATGACTTACGTCAGTTTGATGTTGTTCATTAATTAACCTCTATGCTGCCTAATGCTGACCATATTTTCCCAAAAACCCTAACCTAACACATTATCCATTATCAGAGGAGATGGGGGGAAAACATTGGGCAACGCAAACCTGTTAAATTTCACTATAATTTCCTTGCTAAATATCTGTACTTGTATGTAATGCTGTGTCTTTTGCTGTAATTTTGTTTGCCTATGAATATCAGTTTAGGTAAGAGTTACTTGTGAACTTTACTATAATTATGCCTCTGAACTTTACTGTAATTATATAAATAAGCACTGAGCATCGCTGGGAACTCATTGATATGCAGTTAAACACGGGCCAGATGTTGCCTCACACACAGCGCCGTGCTGGAGACAGTGATGAGCACAAGTCGAGGGTCCGTCGAGTGAAAGCAGGAGGCACATCTGAATCCTCTCTCATGTGACCTGGACCCTGTTCTGCTGGGGTTTTAGGGAGACCTTCTCATATCTCTGTGAGCCAGCATGAAAGGCCACCCTGCAGAACATGGAGCTCCCAGCCAGGCCGCTGTGAACCAAGAAGTGTCGACTCAGAGAGCAAATAACACAAGGCCATGAGGTCAGTTTCCCACCTCTGGTGTCAGTTACATCAGATGGTGGGGGGGTGGGTTACAGTGTCCCGTGGCTGCCTGCTTTGAGATCAAGGTCTTGGATGCAACTCCTCCCTCTGTGATCTTGTTACATTTATGTTTTTTTTACACATCTATTTCTTTGAAAACTCAGTATTAACACACACTGCTTTTTTACACCAGGTGTACAAAATATATAATTTCTCCAAGAGGCCAAAGGTAAAGGTCTATTCAGTGTCTTACTGTTAATGTGTCTCCACTGATATTTACGTCACCTAATGTGCTGCCCCTGCTCCCATAGCTGCCTCCCTGTCCCATGGCCTAACTGTACTCTCCACGTCACACTCCTGCCTCAAATTATGTAATCAGCTAACAAGCTCATTCACGTGACTGACATAACCAAATCCCTCCCTGGTGCTGTCCAAATTAATAGTGCTCTTAAGCCCCCCTGTAAACGTAAAGGGGACCTGGAGAGATGTCGTCAGTCCATTTTCAGCACATGAGGTCATACAGCTGAGCTCTATAAACAGCTACATGTTTGTGCCTTATGGATGCTGGCAGCGGGAGGCCTTTCGCATTAGAAATAAACCAGACGCATCTCTTGCCAATTTTCCACCGAGGTCAAGTTTGGGGTAAAGGGCACGGTATGCCTTTCGCAATATCTGCGCCCCTCTTCCACCCTGCTACCCCACCACACCCTGCATTTACACAAAAATAATGCAAACACTGGTCGCAAAGGGCTAGAAACTGGGAAATTCCACTCAGTCAGTACAAAGGGGAGATTAGCCACACCGACGAAGACATCCAAGCCCAGCGGCCAATCGCATCTGTCCAGAGAGCAGTGACCTGGTAACGGGCACAAATGAAAGTGCAGACGGGCGGGGCCTGCCAACCAATAAGATTTCCTCTTTCTCCTCCTTGCGTGACAGTGCTGATGGGTTTGCCTTGGTGCTGGACAGCTAAGTGCTTCTGTGATACATCAGTAAACCAGGCCCAGACTGCATGATGTGAAATTTAACAAGCTGCTCTTCATTTTCCATCCACAGGGAACAGCTGCTCTTCACAACAGGGGACGATTCTTCAATGAAGCCATTGTTGTTTTTCTGTGATTTTTTTTTCTTTTTTTTCACAGATGCAAAATAAATATGACCAAACACTCAATCCTTTTCTATTTCATATAGTGAACCACTTAATGAACGGGAGTTACATACCAGCAATTTCGTCCAATTAATCTGTGCTTTTACACATTTTTTTAAAGTAAGCCATTCAAGCCTGCATCTCAAATATAATTTGCAAATCATCATGGAAAACAGCAGCAAACCCACATTCATGGAAAATATGCAAATACGTAAAACCGGAACAGATATGCAGCACTCCCTGGAATTTAAGAGACATTCTGCTTTGGATATAAAGCAATGGGAGATTTGATAGATCTGTCACCAAACATGCTCACTGAGAGCTGATTGGACAGTTGGTTGAGATCCAGGATTTTGCTGTTTAGGTCAAAATCCAGTTCAGAGGGATGTGATGCAACCATGCCACTGCCTGAGGGATGGGGAGGGGCTCACTCAGATGTTGTGTTGGAGGGGTGGGGGGGGACACCCATGCTGCAAAAAAAAAAAAAAGAAAAAAAAAAAACATCAGTCAGCATAACTGCAGCAGCTGCAGTGTGGGTTTAAGAAAGCAAGGAAGGAAAAGGCTAAAGGCGAGCTGCTCATGCAAGCCTCCCGCCCTCCAGGCAAAGCTGAAGCACGAGTCGCTAAAGGGGGAAGGTGGGGTGGATGGAGCCCCACAAGTGGGCGAGAAGGAGGGCGCCAGAAAACAGTTAACATCAGGGCAGAAGGCAGCTTCAGCGGCACAGTGCGGCAGCCAGGGTTGCCTCAGCCTAGCCAGGGTCGCTCCCCTCCACATGCCCTTCCTCCCTGAGGACGCCTGCCCTTTCTCAGCCAAGCCAGCGGGATTAAATGGGATTTCCAGCTCAGCAGAAAGCACCTGCTCGTCAAGGTGCAGCTCCCTGCATCGACATGGCCAGCGGACACACAGCTGCCCGTCAGCACTCATCATGGCTCAGCACACACCTCACGCTTGTGCTTCTGTTGGGGAGGGAGTTTAAAATGTGTGTGTATGTGTGTATATGTGTCTGTGTGTGTATGTATGCATCTGTGTGTGTGTGTGTGTGTGTTTGTGTGTATATGTATTTGTCTGTGTGTGGGTGTCTGTGTGTCCGTGTGTATATGTATGTGTCTATATGTATATGTGTGTGTGTGTCTGTGTGTGTACGTATGTGTGTGTGCGTGTGCATGCATGTGTGTCATGAGGAAGAGGGAGCATTGATGTATATTTTAGTATGTTCGTCAGATTGTATGTGATTAAACAGAAAAAACATAATTCGATAAACTGATAAATAAAACATTTATCACATCTTGGTATCCTATATTTGAGATTACAAAGATTACAAACATCTCCAGTAATTCTTGTATTTCCAAAATAAAGGCTTTGCAATTTCAAACAAATGCTCTTTGCCTTCCTACGAAGCTAATTTCGGAACTGTCTGAAGGCTGTGCGGTATGAGGGCAGAGGTCGCGTGTGGCATCGTATCTCGTGGCCTGCGGTCATGGCTGTCAGAGGACAGCTGCACTCGTGCCACCTGCCCAATTACGTGCCCCCGGGCCTGAGAGACAGGCCAATCGCGTGGCCTCGTACGCGCCCACATTCAATTACCCTGACCTCCACGTGCGCTTCCCTCCCTTGCTCTCCCGATCCATTAATATGTAAGGTTAATTGAAACAGAACACTCTGCTAATTCCCCTGCCATGTGAGGAGGCGGACGGACGATAACTCGCAGGGCCTTGACCACTCCTGCATCTGAGCGACGGGACTTCCTCTTTCCGATTTCCTGACCGCACATGCGGCTGGAAAGAGGGAATGGGCAGAGCCTGCAAAGAGCAAGCCGTCAAATGGCACCCTGATCAAACGAAACAGCAGAGAAGCCATCTGGGTTTACAACACCTGAAGCTGATTTGTAGTACAGATTCATTGCAGGGGTTAATTAAATATTACAAGGGTAATTCGCATAATCCATCAAACAGACAGCGGATCAGAAATGCAAGGAACATTTCTGTGTGACATTTAAGAACAATGATTGTTTCAATATAGCGTTCATGGGGCCGTAATCATTGCTATTTGCTGTGGATTTCAGTGAGATACAAAGTCTGTAAATTATACAGGAAATAAGGAGAGAAAGATCAAACAACACACTATTATCAAAAGTGGCTTATTCCAACTACATTCGAGATAAACCCACTGCGAGAACGCATTCCTACTGACACAGTAATGGAAAACGTCTTTGAAAACATGTACGCTATTGTTCTATATCACATTTTATTCTCATCCAAACCTCTACAAAGCTTCAGCTAAAAACTGCCATTTGTTTCCCAGCTAAATTTAGCGTTGTCACCAATATGCTTACAGGACGCTTCCATGAGGCGTGCTGGTAGACATGAGCAAACCTCGAGGCCAGAGAAGTATGTTTTGCTGCCTTTTTTTCCATGCTAAATGCATCAGCAGTTCATCTGAGGTCCTGTTTTATCACAGCCTTTCTATTTGCCTGGCTTAAATCTCAGGAATCATCACTTTTCTCACTGTTTGTTTGGCTGCCTGCTATTACCATAGGGAATATCTTAAAAAAAAAGTAACAGAGCAGGGACATTTATTTAAATCAGACAAATGGGAGATTTTAATATAAAGGAGCATGTAAATATTCCCCTGGAAAGCATACATGAAAGGCTACATCACACACCCCCCAGTCTTCTTGTGTGCGGTCTTGTTTTGAGAGATTAAAGTGGGATGATGCGATAGAGTGCAAGGCAGGTGTGGTTTGGCTCAGAAGAGGGACATGGAGAGAGCCCCCCCCCTTCATCAGCCCCAATCAGCTGATCCGAGGTCCTCCCTCATCTGAGGTTCTACAGGTCAGGCCACCAGGAGACGCTGCGGGGCAGAACCTCCAAAGGAGGGATGTAGCAAGGGGCATCACTGGAAGAATGTGACTGCCATCGATCCATCCTCTGTCACACTCTCCAAACTAGCGCAGAGGCAGAAAATAATGCACATCCGAGGCAAAATCGATACTCCTTCCGCCAAACAGGAATACCCTGGAAACACAAGCAGCCCAGAGGGTCCCCTCGAGAATGCTTCCCCAGGAGGTGTTTGGCACTTCCCGTACGGACAGCAGCTTCTTTGCATCCTCAGCCCCAACCTGGCCTACATGCGTGCTACAACCAGTGACTCCCAAACCGACGGCTTGTCTCTGAGTCCACATAGAAACCTGGATGAACCACGTGTTCCATAAGTAACAGGACTGTGTTTTATTGCAGCGCTAAATGAAAGTGGCAGCTATTAACCTAACCCTTTAAATGGAACAGTTCCTTGAATACCAAGGCAGGTAAGTAACACTGAATTCTCAAAGGAGACCACCTCTTACTAGAAAAGGCTCCCAGCTATTTTGAGAAAAATGCTTCCCATTAACTTCCTGGAGTTCGACGAGACATAAAAATGTAAGCAAGCCTCCTTTTTTCCCATCAGCCTTCTTGCTCTCCTTTATCGTTTATTGATAGTAACCATCTAGAATCTTTACTCAGTGCCTGCAGTCCTGCATTTCTCTAGATTTTTCTTTTCACATAGGAGCTTGTCTTCCTTGTATAGTCCTTTTTTCCCTCCCAGCAAGATGTGCGCTTCAGCGCCACCTATGTTGCTGTGTAAGAAATACCCCAAAGTCTGTCGCAAGGGGCACGCGGCTGGCGTGTGGCCGCCTGACATCCAGTGGGGACAGAGTGCCCAAATCCACGAGACCTGTGCTATTAGCCAGCCTTCCCAGAACTACAGGAGAGCAGAAGTGACAGGTGTAAGAATTTTCCGAAAAGGTCATGGGTGAGGGATCCCAATGTGCCTCAAACTGTTCCCACAGAAACAGGCAACAACGAGACATGTCCTTGACTTTCTGAGTCCAGAGACTGCGAGAAAAGAATGGAAAAAAGGTGTATAGTTACATTTGAATATTCTCAAGGAGAAACTGTCATTTGTCTCCTAAGGCTCCTGTGCTTTACTCCAATCTTAATAACCACTGATTAGACTTTTAAACAATTCCGGCATACTGTGCGCTTTTTATGACCAGTTAATATTTAAACAACTTTCATTAGCAACATCTACTACATACCAAGAGCAAAGAAGATAAGGCAGCTTTTTTCTAAGTTCGCCCAAAAGTTTGGCTCACAAAAAAATAAAAACAGGACCAACCGGCAAGACTCATTGAGAGCAATTGGGGAAAAAACGGGTGGGGGGGGTGCTCTTGCCTGCACAAAGAATAGCGTGATGAAGGCAGCAGGGAGATCAGGCACAAGTGTGCTCATGTGCACCCATGTTCAGCCGGGGGCAGGCTGAGCACCCTGCCAGCTGGTCACGGGACGGAAACCTCATCCGACGGGAGTAAGGGGAGCCTGAACAAACCAGTCCATGCCAGAGCAGCATGTGACTTCAGAGGCTCATATTCTGTCCCTGCAGTGGGAGGGCCAGGCACCGCACTGCTAACCCACAGCCAGCCGAATTCAAGTCACCGTCGCCACGGTCACAGGGTACATATGTTTAAAAAAAAAGATAAAAAAACAAAAGGCAGGAAAAAAATTCCCACATGCAGGTGTAATGTTGTCAACACCCACGCAGACGATGAAGTGCAGTATGGGCTCTGAGGCTAGACTGTAAACAGTGCTACACGCTCAACACCTGCTAGCTTCAATATTCTACACCCATCTGTTGGATTTCTCACTAATCTGTGCTTCGAATACTTACCACGTTCTTCTAAAACCAGGAGTACTGTTTAAAACCTGGTTCTCAGATTTCCACTCCACGCTTACTGTTGCAAGTGCAGTCACGTGCCGCGTAGCCCTGATAGGAAAACAAACCTTTTTGTCATAAGCACGCTGGATCTGAGGGGCAGTCACTTCCCTCCCAATGGCAGCCTGCCTCCTTCCGGACAGCTGTCGGGACGGCCCATCAGGGGAGGTAATTAAAAGGGAGCATGTCCATTGCTGGGACAAGCTGTCAGGCGTAGAAAGCCGGAGACGGGTCTAAAACACCCCCCTCTCGCGGCGGGACATGGGTCAGGAATGACAGCACGAGATAAGGTGCGAGGCGACTCTCTCTCTCTCTCTCTCTCGCTCTCTCTCTCTCTCCTCCACCTCCTCCTCTTTTCCCCCTGTCCTCTGCTTCCAGGTCACACACATTAGCCAAACTCTAGCTCAAGAAGCACAATCAGTCACGTTGTTCGTCATGCCCCATGCCGGTGACTAAGTCATACACGTTGCTGGTCACATCTATCTCCCTTTCTGATGAAGACTCATGACCTAATCTGCTGCTGCATTCCTCTTGCTCACCTGATCACACCCTGCATGGTTACTTCCGATATTACATAGTATATACACGTAAAGCCCTTACCTGGCTTGTGTATGCATTGAGACAGAAAACATTTATATGTACGGTATTCAAAAGATCAAGCTGACCCCATCTATTAATAACACTGTGTTCTTAAATTGTCAGAGGAGGTGAAAGGTGTCCCCTTTAAAAAACCAACTGCAAAGTACAATGCAGAATAGGCATGAACAATATCTGCTCGGGGGGGTCCATATCAAATGGAATCCTAGACAGAAGTCCAGCTCCCTGGATGCTGTTTAATGGGTGGAGGGGCTCATGCATGGAGGGGAGTGTCAAGGTGGACTCTGCCATTGAAATTTGCTGACAAGATATACGCAGACATGGGAGATCCAAGGGACCAGAGCCAAGTCAAGCAGAAGGTGGTGCCGAGGTAAGTATCCAGGCCCAGCTTTCATTTTTAATTCAAATCGAAGCCCTTTTGTTCTTGCCCCGCCTTTGACAGCAGCTCGGTAAAGCCCTGTCCTGAGAGTTTAAATGCTTGGCAGGTAGGTTTGTACTTGTCTCCCTTACCTACCTACCTTGCAAAAAAGTTGTGAATAACAAACAGCATGCAGGTAGCTCCTGTTTCCACAAAAAAGCTGTATTAAGCATTCTGAGTGAAGGATAATGTGGTCTACCATAGCCAGCCCTGACTCTGTATACCATCTCTGCCTCACCCAGACCTGACCCCTATACCATTTCTGCATCATCCAAACCTGACGACCCCTATACCATCTCTGCCTCATCCAAACCTGACGACCCCTATACTATCTCTGCCTCACCCAGACCTGACCCCTAAACCATCTCTGCCTCACCCAGACCTGACCCCTATACCATCTCTGCCTCACCCAGACCTGACCCCTATACCATTTCTGCATCATCCGAACCTGACGACCCCTATACCATCTCTGCCTCATCCAAACCTGACGACCCCTATACCATCTCTGCCTCATCCAAACCTGACGACCCCTATACCATCTCTGCCTCACCCAGACCTGACCCCTATACCATCTCTGCCTCACCCAGACCTGACCCCTATACTATCTTTGCCTCACCCAAACCTGACGACCCCTATATCATCTCTGCCTCACCCAGACCTGACCCCTATACCATCTATGCCTCACCCAGGCCTGACCCCTATACCATCTATGCCTCATCTCTGCCTCTGAGACCTAGCCCATATACCATACCAGTTCAGCGGAATAGGGAGAAATTCCTCTGCGTAATGCAGGTGTGGGGGCTGACTGAAGCTAGAGACACATTTCTGGTGCCATTCACCCTGCCCTCTGTCTGAACTGGACAGCCAATGCACCTAATGCACACATATTTATAAAGATGGACAGTCAGTGCACTTAATACATGCACATTCATCAAATAAAGCACTCTCATGCGAATCACACTTGTTTATCTCAATGCAGCATTATTGAGCAAACCAGAAATTCATGGCAAAAGAAAGCAAATTTTAATATGATTTGTGTTTTGGGTAATAGGCAGTGTTTAATAAACACTTTAAAATGCAGGCTGAATATTACTGAAAATGTTCAGAAATTCTCTGTTATAGCCTGCCACTGAAATTCAGTCTACCATTGGAAACCCTGTCTGTCACCCGAGGCCTCACTTTCAGCAAAAGGTGACCCCCTCAGGTATTCTGAGCACCATGGCAACCATAAAGTGGGCCTCATTCCATATGATTTAACTCTTCATCTCCTGTGTTTCTGTTAGGTTCCAAAAACAGCCCCCAGATCACCGGTGATAGAAAGTCAATCACATGCAAAGAATCCTCCCACCCTCACCCCCCCATGACTTCCTCACTTCAGCATTTTCAAGTGGTCACCATTTCACCAGTGACATGGGCAGCAGTGTCAGGTGTCTACCTTTCAGCTCTTTACACCAATCGAGTGCACGTCTAATTATTTTATCTGTAATGGAGAGGCAGGGGTCTGAGCAGGTGACAGAAGTCAATAACACTACCCATCAATGGGACAGCGTCACCCCTCCCCCCTCCAAACTGTCACTCCAAAAAGCTGGCATCTTCCTTGGCACTGCAAGAACAACAATTTATTTTATTGTGATTACTGCAATAAAACTGTATTATACGATATCCTTACCTACTTAAAACTTTACCACACAAACAAAAAGTGCCAATGTGATAAATCACAGAATTTTAGCTATGCTTGTTTTTTTCCAATTAAATAAGACTTAGCATGCAGGACTACAATTTATGTTACCTAACATGAACAGTTGTTGGCTACAGATGAGATGGGTGAAGCCTAAAATCTGAATAATCTCAGCCTCAGTAATGTTGATCTTCATAAAACCAGATTTCCCTGACTGGCGTGATATAAAAGTTTCTGTCTGAGGGAGTCAACACAGCACCCTCCTACAGAGAACACATATCATAGGGAGAAATGTCTTTTTTTCTACAATATATATAAAAAAAAAAATTGTACAACCCAGAGAACCCTTTCAGACCTTTAAAAATGCCTTCATATGTGGATTGGAAATTAAAAAACATGACACCTTATTTCACAAGCAACGTCTTACATCAAGATTTTCATCCATCCATTATCTTAACTGCTCATTCCTGGTGAGGGTCACAGGGAAACCTGGAGCCCATCCCAGAGCACAGGACACCAACCCACCACAGGGCACACACACACAC
>JABJVR010000043.1:1100875-1139010 GCA_025773905.1 Chitala chitala | reverse complement strand
CCCTTTAAAAATTTTAAATTTTTTTTTTTTTACTTTTTTTTTTGTTTTTTACCTTTTTTTTTTTTTTTTTTTTTTTTTTTTTTTGCTGAGCTGCAAAAATTAAAACCATTATTGAAAAACTAGTTACACTGCTTTGAGCGCACCCATTTTTAATTCACAGGGAAAAGCGCTACATTGGCTATTCACAGTTACTGCATTTTACTTCGTTGCATAGAGACACACGTGTCACTGAAGTCTGGATCCCAGCAGATTTACGTTAAAACCCTTTAACTACAAAGGTAATATAAACGTGCTTGTATTTTCCTCGTGTTGTCTGTGTAAAGTAGTTCGCAAAATCAGTTGATAAGCCTCAGATAAACCCTGTAAAATCATCTGATGGGAGAATTCAGCACATTGGTTTGGAGCACACGTCTGCTAAGTTCAAGACTGGCAACAATGAAACGACCCAGGGAGTTGGACAGATATTGATTTTGCCAATGCTTATGTTTCATGGAGCATTTCAACTTTCAGATCCAGCCTGAGATGGTCTCCCAGTGCAATATCAAAACCCAAAGTCCCCAGTGGTAATGCAGCTCCTCGTGCCGTGTTACAGCATACATTACTATTCAAAGCGTTAAGATGCTTTGTAGCTCGTTTTGGTGAGGAAGCGGCCAGGTGCTTTTGTTCGAGCAAGTCAGGGGAGCCAGCGCTTCTTCTGAAAGTAGGAATCCATCAAACTCCCCAGGGAGACAAAATGCAGAGCAGAGCATCCCACAAAAAAAAAAAAATGTCGTAGTTGCAGATCGCGTGGTATCGTCGAGCTTGTTTATTTTAAAACCAAGCTTCTCGCCAACTGCTGTTCGGCTTTTGTTATTACACACGAGCACGTGTGCGTCGCCAAACAAACGCATCGCGACTTCTCAACGAAAAATGATTCTGAGCATCCCTTAAATGTGAATCGATATTAAACAACACTAATACCTTTTGGGCAAATGCAAAACGCATCTGGAATTAAGAGAAGAGAATAGCTACTCCAGACTGCTTTTTGTGCTTTTTAACGCTGGGTTAGGGAAATATGAATGGATTATTTAAAGATAAAGTGTTCTCTAAGAAAATTTGTTACCAGAGGTTGGTGTTGTATGTTGCAAAGGAGGCGATAGAAAAAGTTAGCATGAGGCTAGGTGAGAGCCTGTCTGATCTCATCAGTGGAAAAAATCTAGTCATCGTCATCTGAGCACCTTCCTATGGAAAAAAGACTCACTTTGGTTCCAAACCATTAGTGCAGCAAATACTTATAGATTTAGGAACCAAACTGTGACTGAAGCATTTTCTTTCACACCTGTTCCTGTCCTGGAGAGCAGAGGCCGTAGGAAGACTAAGAGGTCCAATGCAAAAGTGGCACACAGAGCAGCCCTGTGCAATCATGTAAACAGAAAGTGGACCGTTGGGGCGAGCTTGGACACCACACACTGTAGCCACAGAAAAACACAGACACATACACACACGCACACACACCTGTCAGCTGACAGCTTGTAGATGAAGACACAGCACAGGAGAGAGAAGAGCAGCAAGAGTTGAGGGATCAAAAAAAAAAAATCAATCTCACCCATTTATTATGATTTTCAATAAATAGGTCATAGACAGCGTAATATGATACATCAAGGCAGTCTTATTGATGAACTCATTTGAAGATCCTCCCTAAATAGCAGAAAAGGGAAAAAAATGATAAAACAAATGCTTTGACTTGTTTTATCAAGAGACACTTCAGCCAGACTGCTGTAATTCTATGCATCTATTATATCAGTTTTAGCGACAGCAAAGCATATTAATTTCCCACAAGTGGGTCTCTACTGAGATGACTAATCTACCATCGAATAACAAAAATGCAAATGTACGTGTTTTTTGATCCACAAATTGAGTCGCTTCGCAGACAATGTACAGAATAAAAGTGAAACAGAACAATGTTAATTTGATACCGCTAAGGGGGGTAGGTGGGTGTCAGTTTCTGCCTCGTTACATGTGGGTTCCCGTGTAACATAATTACCCATCGCTATCGCCGTGACCCCAACAACCTGTTCAAGTAACAAACGGGCAGGTTTTGCATATTTAAGTTGTGAGAGGTACAGCCCACCATGTAAGCCAAGTCTTCAGTCCTACATATACCCTACATTCCTCCTTCCATGGTCAACATTACAGGGGCGAGTTCTGAAGTGGATGTTAACGGCATGATATCTGTGTGCTCTTCTCTGTCTCATATATACGTTTGCGTGCACGCGCGTGTGTGTGTGTGTGTGTGTGTACGAACTTATGCATGTATTGACAAGGAGAGGACAAGAAAAAAGCTTGAAAGGAATGTGGAATCTACACAATAATGCATATTAATGCAGTGTATTAAATATATATTCACGTACTCCTGTGAATTACATTTCTGCACAAACATGAAAGGCCCAGACATGTCTAGACAAAATTAAAGCTGTTGTTTTCCTTAAAGATGCATTGTACACTACGGCTGGTACAGTACCAAAAAATAAATAAATAAATAATAAAAAATAATTACCATTTGTTTTTGCACTGACCAGTCTTTTTATCGGGGGAGATATTTCCCTTAGAGTGTCTATTCTTACGGATTGTTCACTTTGGAGTTAAGAGCCCCCTCATGTTTGTAGACAGGTGCATGAAATGCAGTTATCAGTCTAAAAACAGACAATTTTCAGAACATCAGAGATGACTGCAAGTGTAGTTAACCTCCCACGCCTCATGTAATTAGGCTTACCTGTATCAAAACATGTAAACTCCCTCAAAACAGTCATGCAGATTCATAATGGCAACAGTGCAGCCGTACAACATCATCACATGGATATATATCTAAATCAAAGGGACATGCATACGTCGAAGTTCTCCCAAACAAAACCCTCTGGGATTCTAAAATCAAATAGTAATACAAAACAATAAAAATACTGAGTGCACAATTAAAGATATACTATCTATTGTAGTGGCCTGGTGGCTCAATGGGTAGGCTGGGATGCAGGAGTCTCCCGCCTCGACTCCCAGCCCAGCTGGGTGTGTCCCTGAGCAAGACTCCCAGCACCAGCTCCCTGGGTGCTTCATGTGGCTGGCTGCCCACCGGTCCCCTCAGGGGGATGGGTTAAATGCAGAGAACAAATTTCCCCATTGTGGGACTACTAAGGAATTAAATGATATACTCAGAATAGCTTATTTACAGCCTCAGAACAACATTAAAAGCAGCAAAGTAGTCAGACTACAGAACACTGGCGAAAGATTCTGAATCACCAATGATTTCTGAACGCTTAAAAAAAAACCTCTTTGGCTCTCGGCACCCTAAATGTGTGTTAGCCGTCATGTACATGAGAACCTTTACGTTCCCTTTACTGTGATTACATTACCATAATAGAAATCATCTCTCCACATTACCATAATACAAATCATGCCTACTTTAGCTCCTTTGACAAAGAATAAAATAAGACTGCAGAATTGCTAAATACCAATTACTTTTTTTCCACTATGAAAGCACTGCCCCATGGTAGTATAAATAAAAAATTAATTTTAGAAGTTCTGTTTACATGCATGACACTCAGAATAAAGTGTTGTTAGATTTAGTTTGCTGGACAGGTACAATATGTGAGCTTATTCCATATTACACACACACACACACACACAAACAAGCCGTCAAAATACCATCTTGATATTTTTTGAAAATGTCATGTAATTGTGTAGAAAGTCATGTATTGTCTTTAATTTACAACTTTTAAAATCAAAAGCAAAGCAAGTCCAAAATCAACAGAAATATATTATTTTAGAAAGTCATCTTTTTAAAACCATAATAGTCCTGCAATACTTACGTTTTCCTTCTGAAAATAATGCAAGAAAAAGTTGCATGAAGGACACAGAGTTTTGTTCTGTCCAGTAACGTTAGTAAATAAAAAAAATACACATATAGACTATTAAGCATGCATGGTGGCATGTTTAAGAAGAAACGGCGCTTCCTGAGGCGTAAACCTACAAGCGCTGTCACAGATGGACAGCTGAGATCACCATAGCGACCCGGCTACTGCCCAGAGATGAAAGGGGGCGTGATGTTCACCAGCGGACAGCCCTGATTCTCCTGCGCTGGGGACTCCTGTCATGCCCAGCCTGCTAAAGCACAGCACACTTTCTGGGTTTAACAATCCAATGTTCCCTTCCCACTCCAAGAGCGCGCCTCACGGCAACCCCAGGACATGCCCAAGACGTCAGCCTTCAAATGGACATGGGTACAGACAGGCAAGCGTCTGTGATGCTGCCTGTCCAGGCGTGGATTTGTAAAACTAAAGACTGTTAAATTTGGAGGGGGCAGGGGAGCCACTGGCATCTGTGTCCAATGCTTGAACTGATATTAAATGGTCTTCATTCAAAGAAGACTTTCAGCTCGGGGGAGAGACACAAACTGGCAGGACAACAGCTTGTCAGGTTGTGCTGTTGTCTCCCTGTCGCATGGCTGTGGGTTTACTTCCTGCTTGGCTTTGTTTGTGTGTGTGTGTGTGTGTGTGTGTGTGTGTGTGTGTGTGTGTGTGTGTGTGTGTGTGTGTGTGTGTGTGTGTAGCTTCTGCAATGAAGGTTTTTCTTGTGTTTGTGCTAAGAAATGAACAGAACTCTTGTCCAAGAACCTTCTCCAGATGACCGTGACTCTGGCTCACCAGTTACACCGAACAAAATGTAAAAACCAATTCAGATGTTTCACTAGTCATGATTAATGCTAGCGTTAACTCATTACAGTGCGCCCTCTGGTCATTTGGACTTTAATTAGCCAAATACATTAGTCGAATAAAAATCTATTTGCTTGGATTAAACAAAGTTTTGAATTGCTGGAAATTAAACAACAAACATAGTCAAAGAAATATTATAAAGGTGTTTTTTTTCCACCACTCGTTTTTGTTTTCTCCAGGTAATATTTGGAAAACGCCAAATATTTGGACAAGGGGTATCGATGTCCTTCTGATCTCCCTACGAAACACAGCGGTAACAGAACCGTTCGATGTTACCGAGCACACGCTACGGCTTCACAGACACACAAACAAAAAATCAAACAACAGGGGATGCTCCTTTAGAAAAGTGAACCGAATGTCAATAACAGCAAAGGCCAGGCTGAAAACATTTACACAAAGAAAAAAGCTCTAATGAGCAAATAATACAGCAGTACGGGCAGGCCGGTTATCAAGCTGCTTCTGTTCTCTCGGTTCTTCTCTTTCATCAGAATAAAACGTTCCTCCCTTTGGCGTTATTCATTTTAAAAGTTCTTTAAAAATAATAATTAAAAAAAAAACTTTCCCACTGTCCTTGATGCTTGAATAATATTTCATCATGCCAGTAACAGCACCACTTCTTTTGTTGCTCTTCTTAAGTGTAAAATATTTAGTTAAACTTGAACAGGAAAACCAAAACCTGACATAGATTTGGGAAACCCACACACACACCCACACACACACGTACACAAGCATGTTATATCGTATAACAGTTGCAAACCTCATAAGCATTCAGACTGGAGAACACCATTCCTGTCACATCTCTTCTTTCCTTCCTTCAGTTCACCTGTCTCAAGGCCTGTACTGAAGCCCCAGTCTCCTTCATCAAATGTTAATGTTTTATTTAGAAAACCTTCAGAGGGTCAACTTCAGGAGGAATCACACAGCCTTGGAGAACAACGCAGCATCCTGCAGTGTCTTTGCTGAAAGCACATGTTCCTCAAATCTTACTTGTAATGTAAAAGTGCACATGAAGGCCCTTTGCTGGACTGATCAGTATTATTAACTTGAGCATCCCACAAAAATGCATTAACTGTTTACTACAAAATAGTGTAAAAATAATTTTTGAAATACAGTTACAGAATTAAGATATATAAATATGAACTTTAAAAAGTGTCAAATGCATTCTTGATTTATATGAATACTTTTCTGTAATAATGTGAATACTGAGACGGACACATGCGTGCACACACGCACACACACATACGCACACGCACACGCACACACACACACAGAATACTACAAGGGCAACAACAGAGTAGTTTATAGGGTCAATAATGAATAATTTTCATAAGAGTTTTATTACAAACAGTAATAAAACCATCCTTAGCAAGTGGAAGCACATACAATGCACATTTCAGCCATCTTCAGAAATGTAAAAAATTACACGTATTACCATAAAAAGTGATACCTTTTATTGCTTTTTACTATTAAATAAGGCAGAATCATTGCTGAAATATCATGTCAGAGATCACAGACTGACTTACTGATGTACAAGTCTAAATAAAGACCCACACACTAATTCCAACGAATTAGCACAAACGCTCCAAGAATTCAGGAAGGAATATTAAAGAGATGTTTATTACACCTCTTAAGATTATATTGTTACCCATGGACATCTGTTTGTACTAAATCCCTGCTACTGTTGTTCTGCTTAATTGCTTCTCTTTTATCAGGATTTGTTATGAGCAAATAAACATGAATATTGCACATTATCTGGTCGTGTAATGCAAGCGGTGTATGTTGAGCCGGTCAGTGATCAGCATTGGCAGTCATGTTCAGGTTCCTCTCATGAACACGGGGTGTTGCTGTGACGATCTCAGCAGTGCCTGTGCTCGTCTGCACGAACAACCTAAACGAGTTAGTGCCAGTGCTGCAGGGAGCAGCGTGCCAAGTAATGTCCCAAACTCAGGAACTGATTTAAATGTCCAGTGGCAGAGCAAAATCTTTTAAATACAGTCCATCGCTGATGTCCACCTCGCAGGACCTCATCTTAAACGTTAGTGAGACCTGTACCCCTTAAGGTGATACGGAAGACTGAGCTGAATGACAACTGTTGGGTACAAATACACTTTAACATGACCACAACGTGTGTGTGTGTGTGTGTGTGTGTGTGTGTGTGTGTGTGTGTGTGTGTGCGTGTGAGAATCTTTAGAGGCAAAGCAACCAACTCAAAAAGAAAAAAAAAAACACAAACTAAGATGGCCTGTAAATTTTTAATGTTTAAAAAAAGAAAATACATTTAAAACTCATATACCTGAAATCACTGATTGACGTAATTACAACGCAGACAAACAGCAATGCTACTACTGGAAAAACATGCACAGCATTACAAAGAGTGACAAGAAATTCTGTGTTTGATGTGGAATGTTATGAGCATTAAAAATGTAAATTCATGAAACAAAATAAATTAACTGTTATCAAACTGCCGACTGCATGAAGAAATTACAGATGAAATGAGAGGACTTCAGCATGAACAAGTGACATCTGTGTAGTGTCTCCTTTATCACAAAGATTTTATCAGCCATATTAAATAAACAGAGACATCACTGCATGAGTAAGTGTAAAGCAACCACACAAAAACTTGAAAATTTTAAGCCCCAGTGTATTTTAACTGAGGGTCATTTTTATGAAGACAATTATCTACTACGGGTGTCTGAAGCCAGTCTGTAAATTGAACAGAGAGTGACTGAACCCAAGTCTAATTCATGCAGCCTTGTATTTGAGAAATGCAATTAACTCTGCTATGCAGTATAGGTGGTTAGCAATGCGCAGTCTATGGGGAAAAACAGACAACAATTTACTGGAACACACAAAAATCATTCCAGTTTCGAGTCACTGCATGGCAATAATTAACTACAGCTTTCCTATAAAAATTCTGACATTAAAACCGGAATCTCAAGGTAATGTGGACCTGGAAGACACCTCAGCACATAATGCAGACAGCGCCTTCAACCCAGGGCATAGTGCACACTGCACCTTCAACCCAGTGCATAGTGCACACTGCACCTTCAACCCAGGGCATAATGAGAAATGTACACTGAAAATAGGGGTTCTCTCTCTCTCTCTCCCTCTCTGTCTCACACACACACACACACACACACACACAGAGTAGGGGTAATTCTAAAGCACCCAAGTACCTGAACAGTATGTCTTTAGAATGTGGGATGAAACTCGAGTGTCTGTAGGAAAGCCAGGTTGGCAGGACACATGTGCTGTACCTAAACAGTGCCAAGGATGAGCAAAGCATACACCCTGGAAGCTGCAAGCCAGCAGCGCTACCCTCTGAGCCACCATGCTGTCCCACTGCTATTAACATTTACAATATTTTTTTATTAGAAAGTAAGGAACAACTTTGTACATTTCAAATACAATCTAGGGACTTCTTTGACCGCGATTGCTTCAAGTTCAACTCTAAATTGCCAATCCATATCAGCAAAAAGACATCATATTAACAGCCCAATAATTTTTTCAAACAACATCTCAGAATTAGTTTTTATTGGTTACTCTCGCAATTCAATTGGGTGTGTGTGTGTGTGTGTGTGTGTGTGTGTGTGTGTGTGCGTGTGTGTGTTTGCATGCGCGCGTGCGCGCGATCATTGGGGTGTTAATGTATTCTTCTTATCTCCCATCGAATAAGCAGGCCTTCTCATAACATTATCGAGATGAGAACTGGAAGATAACCTTCCAGGCTCGTCCCTTTACCATCTAATCAAAGGTTTTTTTTTCAATGCCTGAGAGCTCAGCGTGATTCTCAGCAGACTTCCGAACAGCCACATCTTCATGCGTCACATTCAAACACCATTACTTTCCCTAAACATTTATCTAAAACTATGAAGCACACATACGTAACTGAACATATAACTATTTTACGCATGACGATTTCATAGCACATGTAGTTGACACCTTGGTTCAAACTATGAATGTTACAGAAGGAAACTGAAAGTGCCACAAGGGTTTTGTCAATTCCTTTGCTTGTTCACATCAAAATTACTTTTAAGTGGCTTGTTCATCAACTGTGGGTGGAATACAGCCTACAGAAGTACCAATATTTTCTTGATGAAACAGCCTCCTGATGAAAATGTGTTTTACGTCTGTGAATAGCCATTCGGTGAAATTCCAGTAACAATTTGGAGCAAAACAATGAGAAAAGCTGCATACTGGAATATGGTTGGAATACATTAACAACACACACTCTTTCCGTCAGTGTTTTGACTGCAGTTACAACACCCCCCCCCTTCAGTCTGTGCATTGACTACACTTAAGACATACACCCCTCCATCCATACTTTGACTGCACTTATGACACCCGCCTATTCTGTGTGTGTTTTGACTGCACTTACGACATCTGACATCTGTGCTGCTGGCTCCTGTTAACCTTCATACCGACCCTGCTGATGAGATCACCTGGGAGATGGCAGCATCGATTCCACACACTCCTCCTGTTATCGAATGTGTCCCAGGAGGGTGGCCTGTGAAATGGCCCATTTTGATTAGCCCTGATTGCTGTTACTAGCGATGAGCCCAGAGACCTCCACAACAAACTCTGCTTGAAATAAATGGTATTCAGAAACCACACTTTCATTAAAAGAACTGCTAACTTTACCTGTAAGCTTCCTTTGTGTGGAGGTGCTGGACTGTGGGGCTAAAAACTAGCGACCAACGACATGTTTGAAAACTATACAGCTCCATCTCTTTAGAGCTGACATACTCACCTCTGTAGGTGCATCCAGGAAAAGGCTTCACATTTGCATAAACCAATATGTAATTTAACTTTGAAGGCAAAAAAACGAACTCCTTCTGAGAAAAAAACGCATACCTAAAAATATCCAGTGATATGAATCGCCTTGAAAACTTATCTGCCCATTGGAAGTGAAATTAATGAGTTTCCACCAAGCCAAGCTGTAGGGACTGATGCATGTTGCTCTAATTTAAAATGCATAAAATAACAAACATGGCTTTTGTAATAATACATATACATTTAGCTTCTAATGTGGCATATACTGCAGTCTGACAATTGTGAAATGAAAAGATTTCAAGAGCAATGCTGTGCTGTATAATTGCTATGTAACGCAATTTAAACACATCACTGTGGAATGTGAAAAGTTAGTTCTAAAGTCAGATGGATAAACACATGTGAACAGAATAATTGCTGAACTGTGGCACATGAATTAGTATAATAAGCACAGCTTGTCACAGAGCTGTCATCTAACTTTCATCTACCCAAGTGCATGTAAAAACGTCAGGAAAAACTAAACAAAAGAAAACAAGGGCATATTTTACGCCACGATAAACAAACAGGGGGATGTCTTTGATTGCCGTGATCTTACACGCGAACAACGTACAGAATTGTACGCTCACCTCACTAACTACCCAAATAAACTGAAAAACCAAACAAGTGAACATAAAAATATGTGGTTATTCAGTAACAGATGTGGCAGGAACAGAGTCAAGGGTGTCTTTCAGTGCATTTCATCATGCAGTTGAGACTTTCAAAACAGTGTTAAAATTAAAAAAAAAAAAACATATATATATATATATATATATATATATATATATGTTTTTTTTTCTCAGCATTGTTGATGTTACTTGAAATCCGAGTAAACAGGTGTGACCTATCAGGACTGCATCCTGTCTGCAGTATACAGAATACACGCTGACAGGTGCTGTTCTCAGCTTGCCCACGGCTGCTTTCTCTGGGTTACCGTTTATGATCGAAGAGTTCAAGAAGAAGCAGTTTATTTACAGGCCTCATGAAAAGACCGAACACATTTTGTCCGGTTTGAGCAATTCAAGGAGATCTGGTGCACATGAAGTATAGAAATTAACAGAAATGTCACCAAAAAGTGAAGGCAAACGGTGTACTGTGATGGAAAACTACTGTGTTGCACGATTTGTTCCACATAACATTTAACCAATTGCTTGCATTATTTCCTTCAATATGTTTATGGTTTAAAACGTAAGTACCACATACTCTCACTCCAAAGCTCCCTGGGTGTGTGTCCATATATCTGCAGACCAGAAGTCATGTAACAAAGGAGTATGTGACAGTAGAACAGCTTTACTGGATGCACATGCCTACAGACAAGGAAAATAGAAGGTAGCTAAAGCTGCAAAACACGTTTTGTTTAACAAAAAATGCAAGCAGCAAAGCCAAGCTATCAACTTTAAACAGCTCTTCGGCTAAAAGAAAAATGAAGAACGGTACTTGTGACTGCCGGGTTGACCTTGGCTATTCTATGTGCGTACAAAACGCAATGAAATTATAAAATGTGATGCACAAAACAACGTTCTGCAAGTGAAGGGACTCCAGGGCCACAAGCGAAGTGGCAGCAGCCTGGTCAAAGAGGTGGAGGAGTCTGTGTGGGGGAGAAGCTCCAGGTACGAGTGAAAGGCGGAGCATCAACAGCCTGCCAGTCAACTGCAGTATGCACCGCGCAGCGTTGTGTTCAACACTGCAAGTGACCGTTTCCTCCTTATTATTACCGTTCACACCCAGGCTGAAACCCCTGGGACACGTGTCATCGCTCAAGGATACTGTCCCTGTCACTGCGATGCAGGGCTAAGGTGACCCCTCTTTCTCTGTGGTGCTCGTCCCCTTTGATTAAATGGCAGTCATTTAGCCGCAGCACACAGAGGAGCCAAACGCTGGAGGCAGGCTGGGAATGCGTAAATAAGTGCGGTGGAGATGAAGGTTGCCGTGGCACTTCATTAGGCTTTGTCAAAGGGATGCCCAGGCACACAGGGGCAGAGAGGGCATGGGCCATGCCAAGAGGGCATATTCCACCCCTACATCAGACCTCTTCCACATGGGGTATCTAGGAAAAGCTTATGAAGAATGAGGTGCACAAAACATCTCCCCCAAAAACATCCTCCCCGACATGCAAGACAAAGTTGGTAAAGGGACATGAAACCAGTTCAAGTACTGATGCGGTGCCAAAATATGAAGTCCTGAATAGGAAACAACATTACTTTCAGCAGGGTTGGCTGATCCCCGTGAATTTCCTCACTTCGTGGTTTTTACTGCTGTTTGACCAGATGTGCTGACAAAGGTGCCAAGCCCTACATTCCAGCCATACGGCAGAGACGGTCGCGAAAAAAAAAAAAAAAAAAACCTTGCCGACATTTTTCTAAACGCTTCACAACCATGTCATCTCTGTGGGAGAAGCAAAACAAATGGCAAATTATTTCGGTAAAGAAATTCTGGGGGAAAGAAAAGCAATTACCTTATTAAATCCGCATCATTCTAAGAAGGCAATATTGTTATCATTTCAGTTCTATTAATTAAAACATCACGCCACAAACACACGGAAGAGGAGTCTCATAAGAATCACATATTACAAACCAATTTTCTTTTATCAGCTCAAATTCACATTTGATTCTGTCACATTGCTGATGGGAATTGAAACGAGGTCTTCGTACACAGAAATCTAAATAACATTATGTTGCCTGTCGCAAACCTAATTTATAATCTAATGCCTCAGTTGAATTTAGTTATTTTTGCTCTTACACTGGATAAAAAAAAAATAAAATAAATAATAATAATAAAAAAAACCTAATAGCACAGCATTAGCATGCGTTTGCAAAGCAGGTTTGCTGACAGCATCACAGAGCTCCGAGGCGCGCTCGGGGTGAATAAGGCTGCGGTTATGCGTACGCGCCGTTCAGTAACTCAGTCAAGAACACCGCACACCTCTGTCTCCGTAGCATTACCAGCGATCTTAGAGGCAAATGAATTCAGCCATGCCCCAGGAACTCAGGACACCTCGATCTTAAATTGGATTACAAAACCAGACGTGACTATCAAAAGCATGTGGGCTTCCCGTTTTCCCATTTAGCAGCTCCCTTAAGAAGCTGCATCCAGAATTAGCGATTGATTCCGCAAATTGAGGAATGCGTCAATTGCTGCGTCGCAGTTCATCAACAGATACAAATCTCGATATATTAATAAAACAGGAGGAATCTGTAACGCTGCTGAAAGTTGGAAACGCACAAACTTAAGTGTGAAACTTTGTGTTAGAAGAGACTTTTTTTTACAACCCTGCAAAATCAATAAACAAAGTTAAAATATGCATTAAAACTTTTGAGTGCTGCTACAGTTTAAGACGTGAAATATCTGGGTGATTCCCAGTTGATGAATGCTGTTCAGACTGCGGAGAAAAGAAAAACCAAGGTCTCAATGCAGAGTGCGACAAATGGATGCATCACTCTTTTTACAGCCACTGTTTTGTAGGGATATAAATCAGCAATCAGAATGGGGCCTGATGGGAACAGGACAACCCTTTGAGGAGCTTTCCTCCCCCCACCTCTCCTGGGGTCCCCAGACACCTGCACCCACCCTTTTCATTTCATCCACCGTGCTCTGCACAGAGACCCCGACCCCCACCTTCCCCTACACACCATACTGAACCTCCATCTCCAAAAAGGTCCCTAATCCTGACACGCCTGTGCAAATCCTTCCGATAGCTGCAGTTGTAAGTAAACGGGCTCGATTCTCAATAACGAACATGGCAACACAACACCTATAATGTGTTTATTATTTCCGATGGAGCAGCACGCTGAGCAGGAGAAGGTATCTTGTTCCCTGTCACCTTGTCTTGGATAACAGGGATTTAATTGTTTATCAAACAAGACTCAATGTCAACTAAATAATTCCATTTCATATATATGCAAGAAAATATTTCTTGCCTCCCGCTACCCAAGTGGCAGGAAAATCAATTTTAATCAAAATCCCTCAAATTTTTTTCTTTTTTATGTGCATGTTCCAGCACAGCCCTCATTGTCTAAGGCAATAAGTATTGCTGTCCTGTAAAAAAATTATTTACATCTTTGCTATTTTTTTTTAGGTACATCAGAAGATTTCCGTTAAACACGGAAATCTTTGAAAATAACATCTTTTAGTGTGCCATGCACGTGTGTGTGTGTGCACTTACAATATATTTTGTGAAATTATGCATTCATAGTGAAACTTGGTCTTTCCTTATAACTTACTGAAATCTTTTGAAAAGAGAAGAAAAATTTTATGCATATACAGAATCTTCAGGAAATGCAGGTTGTGCACACAGAAATGGCACGTGCACTTCTACAGGAGTTCTAACGCAGACTACTTAGGAAGTCCGTCACCTCCATTTGAAATAGGTCTCATTGAGATCAGGCATGCAATATTGATGTTTTCCAAAAGAAAAAGTTTATACCATACAGCCTTGCACTATTCTTCCTTCCAATATCGCATCTTCTCACAAGGCAGAAAAAGGGCAGCAGAATTAGCAGACGTGACAAACCCTTTTACAAATCTGCGGGAAGAGTCATCCGGTGCTCTGCCTAATCAGTTTATCACACTTAGTCAGCACAGCCCCGGCCCAGTAAAATTACTGTTTATTCACCGACGTGAACCGGTGGTGGCCAGGAAACGGCGTTCACCTGATGACACGTCAGGAACGCTTACACGTGTTTACACACAAAACACCCGGGGAGCGTGGGCAGCCATGCGAAGGTCCTTCTGGCAAATCATAATGGCATCCTTACACAAAAAATAAAAGAAAGAAGGAAGGCTGAAGAGAAGAAAGCGGGGAAGGTGGACAAATCGGCTTACTCCCGAGTTCAGTGAGCTGGATGAATCATGCACAGACATGAAACGTGATTGTAAAGCAGAAGGTAGAGAGCTGGGGGAACGAGGGGGGGGTGAAAGGCGAGATGAAATTAGTTCCATTAGGCCAATCCGATTGTTCTTTCTCTGGCGCAACTGGGAGCGTCGGGGACGTGGCTGGCGGCACGCCGCATTCAGCGTTCCACGGACATCACTGGTCAAGGTGTCACTCACAATACCAGGAAAGCCACGACCATCTTTCTCCACAAGTATCTTATTCCTATTGTTTCACAGGAAAAAAAGGCCATAACATACCTGATTAATTTGCATGTTGAGCCTTATGAACAAGATCAGGCAGATTACAACGTTTTGTGAGGTCAGGTGGCTCGTGAGCCTCAGGTGCGTCTGTGTTAGGGACTCATTGTCTTTATGTATGGTCCAGACACTCTGCACATGACTGGGCAATAAAGCTACTAACAGAACAGATGAAGATAGTGCACAAAAGAAGCGCATAAGGAGCACGGACCAGTTCTGCACGCTGGCGAACCCTGAAGCAGATTAATTCCGCCCAAAGAAAAGGCAGTCGTGTTTCCCCGCTCGCCCATTCACATCACGTCGTCTTTAAAGTCAATGTCACGGCTCATAAATAACAAACACTGCCTGCTTTTGATTTGATTGCCGTCAGAGAACAATGCTCAGGCCACTTAAACCGCGGATGACTTTGAGAACATGAATTGACCACCGGGTCTGAAGTTCTGCCCGCTAAAAGGTCCGGGACCAGAGACGCTTTTGCACAAATCGATTGTTTCTCTCGACCTTCATCCCTGAAAAGGGAGGGAGATGCACGAGGGACAGAACGTGTTCCGGAGCAGCGGAACGCGTTAGCCCTGGCGCCATCTCCATCCTCAACCTTTAAATCAATTTCCAAAGCCTAATCCTGTAAAGCGCACCATGCCAGAACAGCGGGCCCTTCTGAATACACCAGCGGACCTTTGGGTGGCCTGCAGCCACTTACTCATTATTGCAGCTCTCCTTGTTTATCATGTTGCAGGTAAAAGGAAGTAAGAATGCAACGTGTCACTGGCAGACAAATGCCCGTCCATTTTACTTTAACTGACTGACTAAAAGGATGACGGGTATAACCTTTGGAGAGGCACAACCACCAAAAATGACCTGAGAGAGACACCCAGAGCTGAAATACTGGACTGTGACGGCTTCTTGGAACATTTTCATGGTTTCTCAGTGGCATGCAGAGCTTTCAAGAGCGCTCAGAAGAGGTTTATTTTCAATTATCCCAGAATGCTTTCCAATGTCAGTGAGTTCTCCACAGGAAAGACAACAATTGCACTTGGGTCTACGGATGTACTCTTGAACCATTTCAGTTGTACTTGGGCTACATGGAGCATGAACGGTAGCTTGAATTTACAGATAAGACCTGACTGTGTCCTGTGTTCGGCTCGCCCAGCCTTCACGTTGGTGCAGAACATTGAGAATGCAGCTCCGCAATCTTCCCTAGTCACCATCACATGAACGCCTCTAGTTTTCTGGTGGGCATTAAGATTACCTCTGAAGAGGTCATCCCACAAGGGCTAAGGCATTCTGGGCAGTGAGCTCCCTCCCCTCGCAAGGGGAGGAAGTGCATGTGGACTACACTAATTGGGGTCTAATTCAATCCTGTGATGAAAGGGGGCCAGCTCTGACATTCACACAAAGATAGAGCACACTGATGACATACACCATGTGAATGCAACGCCACCATTCCACCCTCATCCCCCCAACCAACAAGACTAGGGTCACACAGCAGCAAATTGTTTCTAATTGCATCTCTCTGGATGCTGTATCGGGTTACGAAGCATGATCAATTTTTTTTTTTTTGGAGGTTAAAAACCATTCGGTAATATCATACTGATCTAGTGGGTTTTCTCTCATGCACGTCACCACAGCTCGCAGAGCAACTTATCCTCCGCACCATTGTTAACGGCTGCTGAGGCCTAAAATGAGGGCACAAAGGGGCCTCACGTAATGACTGCAACAGTAGTCCTGAGGTACAAGCACCAAGGTTTACTGCAGAAATGACAAACTGACTGCATTGGGCGGGCTGGGTGTTAAGGTAATATTAAAAAGCATGCAATGTAATGCTGAGAGACTAGTGAAATGACACATACAAGTGGAACATTTAAAAGGCATTCCAGGTGATGCTCAGCAACCAGCACACGAATGGGTGAAGTATAAGTTACTCTTCACCTGTACACGTGCTTCTCTGGGTAACTTACCCAGAGAAGCACGTGTACGGGTGAAGAGTAAGTTACCCAGAGAGGCACATGTACGGATAAAGAGTAAGTTACCCAGAGAGGCACACGTACAGGTGAAGAGTAAGTTACCCAGAGAGGCACATGTACGGATAAAGAGTAAGTTACCCAGAGAGGCACACGTACAGGTGCAAAATTAAAAAGGTGTGCAAGAAAACGGTCAGTGTCCAGCAGAATCGCAAGTACAGCTGCTCCTGGAAAAACCAATTCAGCTGAAAACGCTTCAATTACTAAAATAAATTTGTAACCTGAAAAGGAACCTGGGGCAGGAACTTGCAGCTATACTCGATTAATAAATATGCCAAACTGCAAACTGGTAAAAGCTTTAAAAAGCTGCATTATGTTTGTTTAGCAGATAAAAGTATCTGCTATTATTATTATTATTATTCTTTAAGCCACTCAGGTAAAGCTATTTAAACACATTTGAGGAGCACCCATCATTACAGTAGATTTTCTGCAGCAACAGCAAAATATGACCACACTTCCCTTTCATTTAGTGGGGTTTATAAAAACTGTGAGAAAACATAGTGCCTAACGTAGGTAACAAAATATACACGGTCAAGGGACGACTGGTCAGGGTCTGCAACCCAGAAGAGGTTTAAATGAAGGTTAGAAGTTAGAAACCCCAGCATGGAAAGTGTGAGGAAGGTGACTCCTGGCGTGGCACCCAGCCCGGTTCATGCACAGCCAGGGCGAAGGGCTTTATTCCCACGCACCTGGAAGTACTTGAACCCGCGTGACCCTCGGCTCATTACCTCTGCACCAGCAGTCTTCCATCAACGAGGAAGTCGTGTGCTGATCTTGGGCAGATGTAACGTCACCTCTGACTGTAGGCGGTGCCAGGCGGAGGCAGCCGCACTTGCCGCAGGCCCAGGAGCATTAACATCTCCCCTGAGGATCCCGCAGGTTTTCCCACATTGGCTCTAGTGCTCATGTCTGACATTAACTGAAGATTTTAAGATCTAACTCTATGCCGAGCTGAGGCTGCACATGTCGAAGGACTGAACATCCACACACTTGCACTGCAGCCAGTAATCAGATAACAGTGTCGTGTTTCCATCTGCTGTGCTGGGCAGCTTGTTAAGGCAAGCTGCCGTGGACAGAGCAGCTCTGGACCCATCCCTTTAGGTCCTGCTGCCAGAGCATGACCAGAAGCAGTTTTAACACCCTCAGTATGTAATCAGCTTGAAGGCAAAAGACATGGGATGGTGAGCGATAACGATCGTTTTGGGCCCAGCGGTGAGTTGGGCCCAGCGGTGAGTTGGGCCCACCGGCTCTAAGGTGTCCTTTACCACAGAGTCCACTGCACGTTCACCCCGTCTCTGGGGTCACGCTGGGGCCACCTGATGGCCCAGGGCACAAAGTCAAGAGCACCAATTAGCCACCTCAACTAGTGCATTCTCCTGAAGTATGTGGCACCTGCCAGAGCAGGGAGTAATGTGGATGAGACATTGTCACATGACCTACTGACTTACCACACCATATGGACTGGGCCTGTCTGGAAACCCCACTCTGTCCTCAGGACGCACACAGGGTGTCGTTTCTATATTTACCATTTGACACAGTGCATCAGTGACTACACATTTACTGATTGACACGGTGCATCTGTGACTCTATGTTTACCTTTTCACACGGTGCATCTATGACTCTTCTCTATGTTTACCATTTCGCAAAACGGCAGGGGCATATCTAAGGAAACTATTGCCTAGGGCAAGAACTGTGCCCCCAGGAGGGGTGCTGACAATGTTTTTGGAAGTACATTCCAGAGGGGGGTGCTGACAATGTTTTCAAAAGTTAATTCCTCTTCTGTAGCTTTCCCTTCAAGTGTCACCTAGGGCATGGGCCATACCAGCCCCACCCTAGACACATTACTGCACAGCCCAGCAGTGACTGTTCTCTACATTAACCATTTGACACAGCACATCTGTGACTGTTCTCTACATTAACCTTTTGACACAGCACATCTGCAACTGTTCTCTATATTAACCATTTGACACAGCACATCTGCAACTGTTCTCTATATTAACCATTTGACACAGCACATCTGTGACTGTTCTCTACATTAACTATTTAACACAGCACATCTGTGACTGTTCTCTACATTAACCATTTGACACAGCACATCTGTGACTGTTCTCTACATTAACCATTTGACACAGTACTATTCTCTACATTTACTTTCTCTTACAGAGCATCTGTGACTCTGTTTAACATTTCACACAGCACTTCTGTGAATGGTCTGAATTTGGAATGCAGGTTCCACATCACCTCACGCACTATTTACTGCCAGGTAGCGAAAAATCTGCTGCCTTCTTATGTATACAGTAATCACTGCTTTCACTCCAGCCAATGAGTTCTTATACAAATTGTTCAGCTGATATGCCTACTTTGGCTCTCACCTTTGACAAAAAAAAAACAACAAACGCATGCTCTAAAGTGATGTGGGAGAGGAATGTTGTTTGTTCTGGAACAGCAAGGATATGCAATACAACACGTACATACACATATACATTAAAATAACGATTGACTGTATGGAAACCTGTTTCCATGAAAACGGGCTTCTGCATGTCAGGGCAGTTCTGATCAGTGGGGGCAGCAGAGATGTAAGCTGCACCCCAGTATGTTTTGATGCCCTGCCCCTCCCAGTCTTCAATTTAAAAAAACCCTGTTTGCAACTTGGAAAATGCCAACAGAACCCCCTCCTCCGGCCTGGAACTCAAAGCACATGTAATAGCACTTTCCTAGCCCCCACCATCAGTACTTCAGTATTCCCCCCTTCCCAGCTCAAGATTTTTTATTTGCTCCCCAACAAACTGCTCTTGATAACACATAAGAGCACAGGAGTGTCCTCAGTAGTCAGAATTCATTCATATTTTCACTTAAAAGGTGGGGAACATTTGGGTGGAAACATTCCTATCACTCATAACACTCAAGTAAAAGAAAGACATGGAACAAATATTGACTTAAAACAGAAATATTGATATTTATATAATGTAGAAATATTTAAAACACTACCACCTAGCCAATGCACATTTTTTTGTAATTTTTGGATTTACCTCCACATTAATTTTATTTGGCTGATATTTTGCCAAATGATAAACTAACACTAACTTCCATTCAGTACCACATGGGCACGACACTCTCATGACTAAAAGGTTAGCATATATAAATATTTCAATTCAAATAAAGTTTGACATTTAAACTAGTATTAATAGTAAAGCAAGTAAAATGGTATTCACAAGGATTTCTCACATCTCTGACCTTCTCGTTTTTAATTGTGCAAATATACAGTACGATGTAATGGCTCCCGATTCAGATTTCACCTCTAATACAGCCCACAGCACAAACTGAGCTTGGGCCAGAGATAACACAGGCCAACACAGAGGCAGGACCAACACACACGTGTGCTGTCCCAACGTGCATGAGCTACAGGAGCAGTTAGCCCACACAGCACACACGGGCCAAATGTCCTTCACCTAGTTTCAGTGCTGCTAGCTCAGGAAGGCTGCTTGTGAAAAGACTTAATTTGGTCCCAATAAAGCACCTGTACTGTTTCTATACACCTGTCCGATTTTAGTTTCCTATTGTTTTAGTGGGCATAGAGGGCCGTTCAATATTTTATATCCGGCGCTTGTAATAACAGACCTTTGTATGCACCGTGCTGTCAGTGTTCTACCTGTTGTCGAAACCATTCTTTACATACAGCCACAACCAAATAATTGAACTTTGAGAAAGGACAAATGCTCAGTGTAGGAATGAGGTATCATAACAAGCATGAGTATAGATAGGCATTTCTATGTTGCTTTGTGCCATCTTCAATTAATATTTAGCTAAGCACTCCATACATGTTTTCCTACCAGCAAGACATGCTTACGATACCTTATGATAGCTCTTCCAATGCTCAGGCAGTAATAACTTCCCTGATTGGTGTCAAAAATAGCCAGTGAATGACGATAATGAATCTGTGTAAATGTTCAGCATTTAAATGTTCGGCATACCACATCTGTGCTACAGTCCATGCGTCAGAGTGGTGGGAGTCTGATGGCATTTCTGTCCATGTCAGACACAGACCTGTGTGACTCTCTTCGACGAAGTGACGGTGCAGTTCGGAGGCACTGTGCATCCTCTTGGCAAAGAATTTTTCTGGAATTTAAAATGTGCGTTTAAAAAAAAAAAAAAGAAATGGATCTCCCAACATAACAGGTGAGTCTTCTTTCTGCAACACCATCACAGCACTTTTTGTTTTGTTTTTACTTCTTCAAAGACCGACTGAACCGTAACACTCGATTGCACTGCCCAGTGTGCCTCGTGCCTCTTTATGCCAAAGTTGAGCACAGCAATAAAAAGGAAAAGAGTGATTACGACTGCCTTTTTACATTCTCAGCAACAGTTTCTACACAGATACACAATCTCATGTACAGTTCACATAAACTTATAATTGGGATTGAAGAAATGAGGCTTCATCAACAAAATCAGTTGTTTTGTCACAAAATTTGTTATTATTTTGTATGTGTTTGTGTTAAAGGCACATTACACATGCTTTTATAATAATGATTATAAACGCAAGTGTAATGTCCCTTTAACACACACACACACACACACACACACACACACACACACACACACACACACACACACCAGGAATTGCTAATCAGTGAGGTGTAATTTAAAGCTGGACTGTGATGTCCCCCAGGGTGAACACTTCCCTCCCCCCCAGGAGACGCAGGCAGTCCTCATGGCCTCCCCTTGACTAACACTTCAAACTTCCAAATAAATCTCTCCTCTGCCATCCTCCAGAAGAGAAGGACCAGGAAGGAGCACCGCTGGACTGAGCCAGCATGCACATCTGTCTCCAACAAACAGTTTGGGCCAAAATAGCAAACCATTCTATCTATCTTTTCTTCCTCCCGTTGTTCATTTTTGTCACCTCGCTTATAAAAGCAAAGTCTTCTTCATCTGCAGCAATGGCCTCTCTCAGGACACTTCTAATAGCCTTGGATGACTTCCAGCAAACGTGCTCCAGCGTGGAGTGATGAGTAGAACTCCCTTCGCCTTGCTGTAAAACCTGCCTTGAAGATTAAGTTCCAGACTGGATTGCTGAAGTTCCTCATCATTCCACTTCACAGACCTGCTCATACACAGTCCCTACACAGATAGCCCATTAGCTTACCGCTAAATTAAGTATAGATGTAAGTGCAGCTTTATTCTTCTGTATGTGACCCAGGCACGTGTGCCTTCCTGCTCCCGCCAGCTGCCTTTCCTAGCTCATTGCTGCAGTTCTCCTTGGGTAAAGGTCTTCTTCAGATTATCTCCAACAACCACAACTGGATCCAAAATGGTCACAAACAGAAATAGCATTCATGAGCTCAAGATGGCTCTGTGACAACCATGATTTAACATTAAGACAAAAGGTTTATGTAAGGGGTGGGGATTCATTTATATACTAAATGGTTTGTATTTTTTCATTTACAGTGTATTTGGAGTGTTCAGACCCCTTCGTTTTTTTTTTTAGCCATATGCTAAAATCATTTAAGGCAACGCTCAATAACCAAGGATGACAGCAAAAACAGGATTTTTAAAAGTTCCAACACTGTTTGGAGTCCACCTGTGGAGTGATGGGTAGAAAATCCTGCTGTACGCTTGTTCAGCACACTTTGGATGTAGAAGTTTGACGAACAACAGGAAGGGAGAAGATCACAAGACCCCCCACGCAAACAGAAAGCTACCTGCCCTGTGATTCGTCAGGACTATAAAACGGCCAGTCTGTCTGGATCTCACGTTACCTAAATAAATTGTGCCCATTTCTGCCTGAGAGGTTCTTTATTAACATACAATTATCACTAAGGGCCCTCTTGAAGCAATGTCACTTTACCCATTTGGTATGATTTATCAGTCTAGAAAACAAGGCATAATGCTTAGTCAGTGGCAAGGATTTCTCCTTTTACACCATCAGGCAAGGATGAGTTCAGTTCAGCCTTTAAAACTTTTATACCATCCATCAGCACAAACCAGAGCAAAACACTGAGTCCTTTATGGTTCCTGCTATACTGCTCTGTCAATTAGAAAAAAGTGATCTCTGCTGAATTTACGGTGCTTAAGATGGAGAGCATGAGCAAAGCTGTCTGAGACAAGAAGCACTTGGCATTGTCATCTCTTCTGGTTTAGGACAGGACATAACCCAGCACTGACATTAAACCAGGAAAGTTGTTGTTTTATGATAATGATTATTAACCACAACTTTTTCTTTTTCAACGTTTCTTTCCTCTTCTCAATCTTAGGATTCTTACTGTGACAACCTCCTCCCCGAACCAATCTACTTGCCAGGCACAGGAAGTCCACCTTGAGGAATTCCGGCAATTTTAACACGGTCCACGTCAGGCGCCAGCGTGCGATCGCAATATTTTCCGAGAAGCGTGACAGCGGGCGAGGCCCCGACAGAATGTGACGCACAGTGGAAACAGGGACGTACGAGCAGACCGTGCCGTAACAACCCGTGATCATCCCCGGGGGACTTTGTCACCGAGAGCAAGTGGACTCCGTGTTCAGAACAACGTGGATCAACACGCCCACCCCCCATCCCAACCTCAGACGGCTCTATTCTTGGGAAGTGCATGAACACCTGCTTACCCCCTCCAACATGGTTGTGACGTCAAGAAGCAGAGCAAAACAGAAGCCTCATTGCCCCGCGCTTGACTCACCATGCCCCTCTGGCACCAGAATGTCAGGACACAGGACAGGCATGAGGGGGAGGGCAGCTCAGGGGCTGGAACAAACCTCATGTTCTCGAACAGAGACAGAGGGTCATGTCAGGTTTCTACGCAGTGAGGCATGTGTGCCTATGCTTGCGTTGCTGCTGACGGGTGCCAGGAAAGACCGCCATGGGCTACTCAGGCACAGGTTGGCGCCTGGCCCTCCGTCTCCACTCTGCCAGCGTCCCCGGGCAAGAGTGACGCGAGCGCGAGGTGTATTTCTGGAGAAGGACAGCGCTGCGGTGCTTTCTGCTGAACACTGTGGGATAATTATAGCTGGATAGGCGCGATTCTGTCCGACTCAGCACGCCACCAGGAAGCAGGTATGTCAGAGCTATTTCTGAGGCTCTGCTTATGAGGCAACACAGTCGCGGAAATTTAAAAAGAAGAAAATAAAAAATTTACAAAATGTCATTTAAAAGTCATGGCTCTGTGCACGCAGCCCTGGGATTGTCTGGTAAGATAAAACCGCGTGGGCTCTCCATTGGGTCGGGATAAATAACACACAGATTCTTTTTTCACCAGAACGCAGGTCTATTTTCGATCGGGGTCCAGCTGACGGGGGACTTAAAAAAGGCAAAACCCTTACCCACAGTGCTCCCATGACTAAACAAGACATGTAGGGGAAAAATTAAAAGCCAGAACCAGAAATAAAATGGCATCCATAATCATTATATTCCTTTGTAAATGTACATATAATGTGTTTTGTTTCATTGTATTAGCATAAAAAAATCTACATCAAAACTACCTAATTAAAAATAAACAAACTGGGAACCGAGTTGTTCTGTTTCATTGCATTCGCAAAATATTTAAATGATACCCTTCCTGAAGCAGTAATTTACCTGCAGTTAAACCCAGTGTCCTGTGTTTTACATGAAGGCAGTACGCTGATGGATGTAAAGCAATCACCACAAAACAGATTCAACCTTCTTGTCCCATGAGAGTTGTTGACAAATCATCTCTCTGAATTTAGGCAGGCCTCCACTTTAGGATGTCTGTTGTCAGCTGCGATCAAAAGGAGGGGGGTCCAGACCCCCAATGTTCCCATCAGAGATGTGTATGATACTGTATCATTTTAAGTTGTTAAATGCTGTACGAACACTCATTAGGGATCAAAGTCTGGAATAACCCTAAAACCAGACGAAATTCCAACTGTACAGGCACTGCGTGGAATTTAACTTTCTGAAGCAACAATAATCACACACACACACACACACACACACACACAAACACAATACTGTATAAAAATGTCCAACTTTATTCATGTACACATATGAGATTCAGGATTTGTGTATTGATCAGGTTTGAAACTGTGTGGAATCCAATCACTGCTTTGCCTACAGTCTGGCGAAGCACGTCTCATTTATACAGTGATTTCCAGTGTTTGTGGCCTCACATTGCACAGCCATTTGCTATGGTTGCAGTCTCCCTTCCTGGGCCGTGCATAAATCGATGCCATCGCACATCCACTGCATGCTAATGCCATCTGCACACTCGTTAAGTCCTCATCATCTTAGCCGCACAGTCTCCTCCCTGGTTTTTTTTTTTTTTTTTTTTTTTTTTTACGGTGTCCGCCACCTGTCCTATGTCAAACTCAGCATCTCCCTCCCCCAGAACATGTATGTGCCATACTAATTTTTCCTTGAGACCCATGGTGCATCTTCACTTAAAAACAAAAATCCAGACTTTCTGTCAAGCACTTCATGTGAAAGAATTTTCCCGCTACATACACGTCCAACGTTACAAACAGACACTTTCTGCACTACAGACCACTACACACAGACACTTCCTGTACTACAGACCACTACACACAGACACTTCCTGCACTACAGACCACTACACACAGACACTTCCTGTACTACAGACCACTACACACAGGCACTTCCTGCACTACAGACCACTACACACAGGCACTTCCTGCACTACAGACCACTGCACACAGACACTTCCCTAAATACAGATACCAACAGTGACCACTGGAACATGTCAACTGAGTCTGAACTTGACTGTATTCAGCTTTTCATGTTTATGTTCATAGTGTACATCTGTATAAAGCCCTTGTAACTCCAGTCATATATACAGGGGAAAAAACTGCTATACCTGTTTACACTTAAAGGCTTAGTTGAATGGGAGAAGGAATTAAGATATATACAAAGATAAAGCCTGCTCTCTCTCCTACAACAGACATCGCTTACCTTGCCACAGTGCAAAACTGAACACCTATTAGCGAAAATTTAAACTCTGGAGGAGACGGCAGATCCAGGATGACACCTGGGATTTATCAAAAGGCTACGGAACCGTGCAGTTTTGATTCCATTAAAGGATGATGCCGCCAAACATGTGCTGGCTTATAAACCGCGCCCACTGGAAGCATGAAGGTGAATTACAGAGCTAAATTTCATGCCATTAGAAAGTTTCTTGAGAAACTCAGTCACACAAGATGACTTTTCTCTGAATCAGCTCTCACATTTTGGAAAGCTATCCTATAATTCCTCTCAAACAGTGTCTACAATACATTTTAGGACAACAGCATCGGTGTAAGAAGCAAAAATACTTCAGTTCTATTGGTTTTAGTCATGAACTTCACAACTACACCCTTTCAGAGAAAGTAAGTGACCAAGACGTGCATTTGAAGCAATACAAAATTACCTTAGTGAGTAATTTTCATCAAAAGATGGATGAACACTGCTCAGGTCAAAATAAATGCACCCCGCAAGGCTCCACACATTTCATACAATAATTAGCTCCCCGGTGACCATACAAACAGCCCAAAAATGTTTAGCAGTATAAAAATGCAAGGTGACAGAGTCATGAATCAGCCTAACCAGGAGTCACCAGCTGAGGCACAGTGATGCCACGGATTCCCCCAGTCAGGCAGCTCTTCTTCCGCAATTAGCAGTGAAGGTGGACGGGAGGGGGGGGGAGGAAGCCACGAAAGAGAGCAGTCGGGAGCCACAGACGACAGCGGTGGGAAAGGCCGCAGCCCCCACCCATCCCGTCACCGTCAACCCGCCAGAGTGTGAAGGCGACACGCTACGAGAGGCCGCTCCTTGGTCGCTCGCTAATTACTCGCGATGCCGACTACTTACAGAAGCAATGAGGGAGGTAATGAGAAACTAATTTTTACTAATTTCGCCCGTCTTGTTTGATTGTCAGAGCCTTCTGCATCATTACAGCAACATCTGCACGGAGTCTAAATGTGAGGGGAGGTGGCCGATCATTAAAACACCACACACCAGCACAGAAACCAGAGTTTCCAAGTTTCTACAACTCACTTTCTTCTGGGAAAATTAGACCTGCTTGACAGCTTCCTGTCTTTGGTGCCAGTCTGCCAATCTAGTTGCAACACACACACACACACACACACACACACACACACACAGTTACAACAGCATTAATAAACAGTGGTCAAAACATGACCACTTGCAGATCTAGAAAACAACACTGATTATCTAATAACAAAGGTGCATGTGAAGATCTGGGATATAACATATTATTCTGGGAAGTTGGTAGAGGGAGGGTGATGAGAGTAATGCCTCAGAAAAAATTCTTTTGAGAAATGCTGGGTCTGGCCATACGTGTGGACATCAGTTTGAGGTTACTTCTTACCTAAACATTGTTGTGAACCAGGTACACACCTCCATCATGGCAATGATATTCCCCAAAAGCGGTTGGCTTTCAGAAGGATAATGTACACTGCCACACTGGACAAATTGTTCTGGAATGTTCTGACAAGGAATTCAAGGTATTTCCATTTTCCAGATCTCAATGCGATTGAAGATTTGTGAGATGAGCTGGAAGATTAAGTCTGATTTGCAGCAGCTCGACCATGCAACTTAAAGGACTTAAAGAATGCACTTCTAATGTCAGATACCACAGGACACCATCAGAGGTCTTGTAGACTCCATGTATTGGAGGCTCGGTTTAGTGGCACACATGTAACCAACAGCATATTAGACAGGTGGTCATAATGTTTAGACTGGTCTGGGTAATGCTTTGGGCAGCCGACAAAGCGCCCCTGTTTTTGTGGTCAGGTCACAGGCCATTCTCCCAGGGCACCTTTTTAGTGAGGAGCATGCCTTATCTTGTAAAGATGACATGTAGGTGTTCTGTGGGTTATTTAGACAAAGTTCTCATAGAACCTCTGTCTGGAAAAATACACTGCTGTTTAATAAAAGCACACTGTTGACTACCGGTACTCTGCCTGTGTACCCTGACTGACACATCATCTCCGAGCACACAGAGCTATCCTTTCTCAGACAAACAGCTCACGACACTGTCTCTGGTGTGAAGCAGCCTGGGAATGTGGGCCGGGGGGGGGTCACTGAGGTGGCTCGATAGCAGCAGCTCTGCCCCCCCCAGGCTCACAGGGGGGAGGTCACGATGTGCTCGTTCTACATCGCCCCCCGATGCCCCTTCATCACACACTTCAGACTGCTCTGTTTGCTCCATCCTGCGCCGCATGCTCACGCATTAAAGTCACCTGGAGCCGCGCAACGCTGCGAGGGATCGCCAAGCGCCTCGCCCGCCTCCGTGGACTCGGGAAAATGCATCGCATTTGGGGTGGGTCACACAGCTGCGCCCGTTGCCGTGGGGAACGGGCTCCCATAGTGGAACCTCTCTACATAGAAAATCCATTTACCCTGAAGTTCTATATGTTCCAGATGTGGCTCATCAAACATGAGGGAAAATAGGCACCCATGAAATTAAACTGGCCTTCAGACAGAGCAAAAAAGCATCCCACACTGTTGACAATATCCTCAATGAACAAAACTGACAAGCCATTATAGACATACTTTGCCATTACAATTGTGTATTTTTTTGCTAAGGGTTGAATATGGTAGCTAAAGGGGGTAGTGCTATTGGCTCACACCTCCAAGATTGTTTTGAATCTGGACTTCATAAGGAGGACACACGCATGTATGTGCACATGCGCGCTTGCACAAGTGCGTGTTTACGCATACTTGCATGTGCAGAGTTTATTCTGGGTGCCACAGTGCCACAGGCCAAGGACACACAGGTGATGTGGACAGGGAACTCAAAATGACTGTTCGGTGTTTGTACATGTGCTCTGTGCTGGATATACAGTGCCTTCTACCCAGCACAGGATGAGATCCAGCTCACCTAAAACCCTGGCCAGTATAACTAGCTGGAAAATTAATGAACAATTCTGCAGTTCCCACAAAAGAAAAAAGAAAACATTTTGGATGGGTTGCAGGTTTATAATCTGCACAGTACAGAACTTTAAACCGCCAACCAAACCTAGATTTCTCAGAAGAAAAGCCTAATATTATTTCAAGACAACACCTCACCCTTCATGCCTCCCTGATATTCTCAGGAAATATAACAAAGGATTCATCGTATCTCTATGTCTCCATTTTGACTGCTTAAGAATATTAACGTATTCTGTTCTGCACAAGATTCCATTAAGATATACTTAAATTGGACGTAGATTTAGCACTCCTTATTTGTTTAACTCCTCTGACAGCGAACCTTAAGAGTTTTAGAAAGCCTTTCAGCGATAAAGAAGGAATTAAGGAAACAACCAATTAAAGAGAGGGCTGCTTGTCTACTATGCCAGTCAGCAGCATGTATCGACAAAATGGTCGCATATCAAAAGCGCTACTGTGACAATCCTAGGATATAATTTAATAAAAACAACAGGACTGATGGCTTAGTTTGTCTTCCGCTCAAGGACTAACTTGGCTTTAAGATGTTTCAAGAACAGACGGAAAAATCGCAACAAAGCCTTCGACATCAATAAGCACGCCTTGCGACTGCTACACGGATGCTGAACCACATACGTTTACAAACAAATACTGGCATTCCTGGGATCAAGTTTAACAGCCCTCACTTGTGGTTCCTAAATGGCAACCATTACTACAATAGAGACATTCGTCTTGCTTGGCTGCAAAACAGGCTGATTAAACTGAAATGATGTCAAGTTCTCCACATTGTCAAGCGCTTCCTTCCTCGATGCCTCACTCTTGGAGATGGCTGGTTTGTAGATGCTACAGTAACATGCCATAACTCACTCTATATACTGCATATACAAATGGCAGAGAAAATCCTCTTTTTAAATGTATCAGTAAAATCCACTAATCTCTACCAAGTCGTAATGGCTGATGTCCACTGTAGGTGTCCCCTAAACATGGACATTATCAGCAGACATATCTGATGTCCCTAACAGAGACTGTCCCCCCCCGTGGGGCAAAGCCACCACAGTATCAGCAAATGCTGAGAGAGAGAGAGAGAGAAAGAGAGAGAGGGCGTGCACCAGGGTCCATGGAGTTGACCTTTCCCAGCATGCACTCACACTCAGTGGCTGAAATAACCAAAACGATGGAGAATTATTGCTGGTAATTTGAGCCAGGAAGCCTGAGGTACTGAGTATCCCCAGTAGGAGGGTACCCTCAACACACAGCCATAGAAGGTCACACAGGGAAGTCCCGATTGCTTCATCTTCCCAGTAAAGGAGAAAGAAACGTGGAGAAGTGGAACACATTCATATGCAGAGATGAAACTGCCTTCTGCATGAGACAAACCCCAGCAGTTGCCATCTGCTTCTCAAACAGCTTGTTATGGCTCAAATGATTTCATTCTGCAGCACCCTGCTCACTACAAGTTTGTTTTATTCAGATCAGTTAAAATCTAAGAGTTTCAGTGATAGCGGCTGACATTACGAAACAGATACATTTGACCACTTTAAAGATCAAGAGTTTTAAAAAATCATTATGAACACGCGTCCAATGATTACATATTGGGGAATCTCCTGTTGTCATGACTACCGGCCATAAATAAACACCTGGTGCTGCTGGTGCACACGTTTCTGACAATTTAGTGACAAAAATGTTGCTCTGCAGTATTTTTTTTCCCACTTCACAGTGGCACAGAAAACCTGCAAACTAATGTCTTGGTCAAAGTTTGATGAAGGCATTTCGAAAACTTTATCTTAAATATAAAAATTTGCCCTCAGACAAAAAGTATCCAAACTAGTACAAAAACTACACCAAAAATGTGATTTAAAAAAGTTTCCAATTAGTTTTAAACTATGAATGTTTTAAAACAAGACTGTAAAAAACAATCTGGGTGTTAAGGTCAGCTGAATGCAGGTAGGCGAACTGCGTATTTGCACTGGAGGCATGCGGCGCTCTGGGCTGCTGCAGGACAGCAGGCTGGAGAGAGACACCTGTTGAACTGACAGAGTGAATTAGAGTTAATGTGAAGCTGGTCCTCACTAAGCAGTCCCATGGGAAATGAACGGTTCATACTGCATTGTGCAGGATTGACACTGAGGCGTGTGCAGCAGCATCTAGCCCCTGCACACTGAAACGTCAGTCGGCCGGCTACGGGGCAGAGCAAACATCCAGGGCTGAAGCAGAGGGACGAAGGAGTTCCGCCTCCTCACGTCCCCAGACAAGGCAGCTTAATGAGCATACAGTTACTCTGAGTTATCCTATTGCTTGCCTTAATACCCTAGCCCCTCCCCCTCTCTTTGGCTATCCTATCAGAATCCAAGTGATGGTCCGCTTGCCTGATATTTAGGTTGCAGGAGCACAAACAAAGAAAGACATGCTAACTTGTGCTTAATCAGAAAAAAAAGACATTTCCACAAAATGACAATCCTTCACCATACAAATACAATTATTACAGTGCAAACGGATAACAGAATGCGAGTAAAAATGTGACTTAAAAATGGGGGAAAAAAGCATTTTTAAATGTACAGTTGGCAACATGAAATAAAGATTTTAAGAGGGAGCCTCCCGATGGAAGGTAGGGCACTAGAAAAGAACACAGCTGGATCTGTAAATTGTTCATTTCCTGCTGTGACTCCTGGTGCTCCTGAGAGAAACCTTATTTATAACCCCACCACCCCATCCTGTCTACTGCCAGGCTTTAAAATGCACATCTGGTGGCTGCCATTCTGGACAAAGGAAAGTGGTGCCAGGCCCTGCAGGTTCATTTAGTGAGCCCTAACGTTGCAGTGCAGCCCCAGGACCAGGCCTCATCTCCCTAGCGGCTTCTGTTCACTTGCCTATTTTGCAGCCCCCCCCCCTTCCCTCCACAGACGACAGCCATGCTGTCAAATACAAACCTTAACATTGGCTGAAGCAGCAATAGAGATAGAAACCATAGTTCTGACTGGTGATTGGATGAAAGGGGACATGTGACTCTCATTCTAAACAGCACCTTCCATCTGTGTGCTAATCTGATGCTTTTGTTCAATGCAGCTCCCTGTCTAACCATCATGGTTTGCCTATTCACCCTTCCAGGTCTTTTACTGCAGCATCTCAGTCCTTATGTTACGACACCACAGCACACAGAAACAAGGTGTGCATGTATTTCTAAAACACCTGTCTAGAGCAGAGTCACAAAGTCACATAAAACAGGCAACATATACATAAACAGGTACTGCAATGAGATTAAAACAATACACAGCAATAAAAAAATAAACAGTGATGAAAAAAAAATCAGAAAAGTCCAACAAAAGGTTAAAGACACAAAAGGATAAGTTAAAAATGTCTGAAAACCATTACAAAGTGATTCTATATCCACAATTTCACTGCAACGTTTTACAAAGATGTGTTTCATTTCTGGGTTTTGTTCTGGTGATCTCAGTCAGAGCTTAGTGCACCTGTCACATTATACAGACCAAGCAGCTTTGCGGTGTAGGACAGATCCAAGATGCAAGATGGACCACGATTACGAAGGCCCTTTAAAAGTTAATAAAACCGTTAGACCGATCACAATCTTAGATGCACAGTTTCACCAGGCAGACAAACGAACAACAAGGCCATGAGTCCAATCCTCAGGCATTTTATCTCACTGGCTCCCCAGTGACACCAGGCTCATCAAACTGAGGACACGCTTTACAACATGTGCGACTCCTGAACTACCCAGAGATCACGCCCCACTTTCTGCCATTTCAATTCAGCGGGTGTCGCCACTAGTGCAAGGCGGTCCACATAAACAAAGGCACACCACTGTCAGGAGAGGCAGAAGCAGTCACTTTTAGAGGGACAGCTTCCTGATAAATTATTGATAACCTGGACCCTCTCACGCGTCCTGCTGACTTACGAGTTCAGAAAGAAATCTGTAGTTGTGCAGTAACTGTTATAATCAGGTCTTGAGTAAGTGAGGATATTGGGTGTTTAGTTGATTCAGAAAAACAATTCAGTGTGTTTACAACAGCAGACTAAAGACAGACCATAAATATTCATGCCTTAGCAGAAGTGACAGAAAATTAGCAGTCTCATGAATCCCAGGATCACGTTCCAGCTTTTTGGGAAGTATCATTTCAGGGATAATGATTATGGGCTGTCCATCTATCCTCTCTGCAAAGCAATTTAGCCATTATTTAGGTATTTACTTCCGAGACAACAATATGTCTGTTAGCATTAAGTGATTTCAGATGTTCAGTTTTTTTTTTTTTTTACTACGAAAGCAATCTCGTTGACGCCTTTCTTCACAAGTGTCCAAAATTAGTACGGCCCTGTGTGACAAACCGGAAGCCAAAAAAAAAAAAAAGTTTCTATCAGCATCAATCAACAGATCTGTTCCTTTCACGGAAAACACAAACACTGATTAAAAATCTAGGGAGGGGTGGAAATCTTGTCAAAAGGTAGCGGAGAGAAAGCGAGCAATTTTCATTGTTTACCAGACAGAAATGATCGCCTTTGTGTTTGAACTAACAACGTGTGAGCTGTCACACTAAATCTCTCCAACTTTATTCAGTAAAAATATAAGAATTGCACTTATTGATATTAATGATAAGCAGTTATGCCAAAAACATGCTTGTGGCTTACTCTGTACTCTTGGCCTCATTTTTTTATCATAATACATATTTTTTCGGTGATGAGTAATGACTGGAAGTTGCAAGATGCGGGCAAAAGACTTGTTCTGCAGGCTCCCTCAGAAGGGTCTGCCTGTGCTAGGATCCCTCAGAGGATCAGAGAGCCAGTCAGGTGAAGCATTTCACTTCAGTAATAAGGGTGCCCCCACCCCAAGAGTGGTCTTTTAGAAGATACTTTCCATGCGCACTCCGTTTGAAGAATAAGGGGTTGACCCAGGAGCTCCTGGAAGAATTGCATTCATGGCCTGGAATGGGAGCAGTCTGGAATACACCTGAAGCACTTCAAGTGACCAGCTGCAGGTCAGCTTCCTGCAGGAAGCAGAACCTGATGTGATTGTGGGCTCGGCACTATCAAAACGAGAGTACTCGTTTTTGAGGGATCTCTGAGGAAGAATCCAGAAGAACACCAGATGATGTGTGAGGAGCAAGGTCTCTTCTGCAGACAGCAGCCCGAACGCCCCATGACATTGCTGCCATGAGTTAGCTCTGCTGACTCCAACCACACAAAGTTATCAACGCACAACTCTTTATACATTACAACAATTAGCCCTCTCCCCCACTGTTTATACTCTTCCTGCACTGTATTCATTCAGAGCAACACTTTACTGATCACAGGCCCTCAAGAGCTGCAAGTCTGAGAAATCAATGCAGATGTTGGCAGTAGGTAAAGTTGAACAAACCATTTCAGAGTGCTTTCCACAATGACCGGTCTTTTCTGAGAGCACACTACTGTGTGAGCCTGTGTCTTGCAAGGACCCTACGGTACCCAGTCTCACACCAGTAGGCCACAGTTAGCGATCTCCTTTAAAAGCTTGCCTTCACAACCCAATGCAGCGTGGATCTTCATCCTTGGAAAAAAAACACATACCTCTGAAGACATGAGGGATTCTTTCCTGCCCCCCACCCCATTGGAGGAGTGCTGCCAAGCCTGTAAATTAAATGGCAAATCACCTGAAATGCATTCCTCCTCCACAGTGCTTAAAATGCACCTTAATAAAGGTAATGCTCAACATGCCGACATACCATTAAACGGAGTCACTTTAAATTCATTTTGCGTGGGACACAATAACACATCTGTTTTGTATTTGCCCAAGCGCTTACAGTAAATAAATAAATAAATAAATAAACATTCCTTCAATAACACTCCAGGAGGCAGGTGGTAAAGATTACAAGTCCTTCACAAAGCAAAATCCAGGACAAAACACTGTCTCCCAAGAGAATGCGTTTGTCACGTAGCAGAGGTCCGGCGTTACGGAAGCCAGCTTAAAGTTCAAAGCCGTACGTTGCAATTCAGTTGAGGTCAAGGTGTTTGGAGCCTGAAGCTGCACAGAAAGGCATCACGTACTTGACAAAGTTGCAACCATCAAAAAAACACTTTAAATTTTAAAATCCACACCTTGTACCTGAAAATGTACAATTGCAGCACAACACACATCTTGAACTTAAAAAAAGACAACCAAACGGGCAAAAAAGACACACCGAAAGAAAAAAAAAAAAACTAAATGTTAGAGTGTAAACCCTTCCAAGGTCAAATGTTCACACTTTGTAAACTTTTTATTTCAGAGTAAAAGTCAACACTCCACAATGGTATTACTGCACTTTATCTGTGTCATATAACCTCAGCCATTCAAGGGTACAACTGGCAAACACAAAATAAAAGTCAGCCTGGTCTAACATACGATCTGACAACACAGACTGGTTAATCTTCCATCAAAATTAAGAGCAGTGACAATTTCCAGCATGGCTCTGGAGTAAATTTGCAGCTGCTGTCATAATGAGCTGTCATGTGAGGAAACTGCATTTTCATTGTACAGCTTCGACATCGTGTATCCAATGACAGTGACAATTTATGCTTCACACAGCTGAGCTACATCATCACAATGAAAACCAAACCTACGGACCTGTTTAAAGTTTGAATGTGTAATAATGTTAACAGTCGAAATCTAAAGACATAACCTGGTCATAAACATAGCAAAATAACAAAAATACGTTTAAAACAGTGGTGGTTATACCTCCATTATGATACATCTGTAAAAGCTGAAGTCTGATTCCACATTTAAACAAACCTAATGTTAAATAAAATGTGGAAAACACAAGTGGAAAGCTAACATTTTTACCTTTGGGAAAATGCAATAGTTTAATCGGTTATCGTCTTTAAACTCATGGTTATTATAAAAATTTCGATTAATGCTATATAATATGATACCAGTGCAGAGGCATTCAGGCTGCTGGCACATCTGGTCAGCCAAGAAGCATTAAACGTGGATGCTTATTTAAATGCATGCCTAAAGAGATGGAAAATGGTGCCATTCCTAAATCATACCATCAGGCTTATCTGCGTAGCTTATGCCAGTGGTCATATGGCAGGCTTGTCTACCAAATGCCCAAACTGCAGAGCACTGTGGATTGGCATTTAGTTTAATTAAGAAAACCAAGTTAGTTAATGTAATGGCAACTGTAATGGCAACGGTCGACCTGGAGGAGGCGTTTCTTCTTCTAAAACACATACAGAACAAAAATCTTAATAGCAGAAAGTTTGACAAAATAGCACTATTATTATTATTATAATAATAATAATAATTATTATTATTATTATTAATGATAATCATTATCAGCATTTTCATCATCAACATCAATACATTTTTTCATAGGATTTATAAATGTGCAAACACTTAACCAGTTTTACTCCATTAAATTTATTGTAACTAATTTAAAACATCAAAAACCTTTATTGATATTCATAAATTTCCATTAGTGTTATGAAATGACAAAATAAAATTAAACACTTGTTACACACAATGAATTTTAAAGTGAGCACACTGTCTTTTCCAAGGAGGGAAAAAAGAAATGGGATAATTATGACTTCAAAAAATATAATGCAGCAGATACAGTTTTAACTACAAGTAATTTTTATTTTTATGGATGGTGGATCTTTATTCATGACTCACACCAAAATATTGCAATTACTCTGAAGAAATGATGTTCTATTGTAAAATTAATGGCATTAGCTGGTGTGTATATATATGAGTCAATGCCTGTGACTCACACACACACACACACACACACACACACACACACACACACACAACCGAGAGGTTGCTTCAATTTGCAAAGGTCTTACACATGAATTTGGGGCATACATTATATTTTAGCATCCCTCCCTTTCAACACATAACAAAATGAAAGACTGATTAACTGCGTTCCTGATAAATTACCCCTCCCACAGAAAATATCTGTGATGGTATCACAGTCTACTGCCATTTTAACAAAGTCATCAGTTATGCTTAATAACGCAGCTGAAAAAGTGCTGTTGCTGTTAAAAACAAGTATGTGACAAAACAAAGAAAGCCTAGGCACATTTGCTTTCACAACTTTGCTGTTGTGAAAGGTCATGAGTATCAACCAATCAACCAATCAAAATTTTACATGCATACATACATGAGCACATGCATGCATACACATGCATGGACACATACAAACACACACACACAAATATTTTAACTTGTAACATTTTGAGGGCTCTAGACAGCAACTTTATAGCAGCTCTATTCCCTTTCCATTCCAGCCAAATATCAGTCGAGACTCAGTCGAGGAACTCAACCAAGTACAGGTATTTGGAAGCTAAAAAGAAGAAAGGCTCTTCTCGTCAAAGGCGCTCATGATTTGGACAGTCCTTCATTTAGCTTCAGCCCAACAGCAGCCTCAAGCAACACACACACACACACACACAAACACACACACACACACATAAGCCAGTCAGTCAGTCTTTTACTGATGACTACTGACTTGCTGCCCCTATTGCACATAGAACAGAGAGGGCCAAATGTTTTGGAAGTGCTTCTCCTACCAGAGCAAGAACAGAGAGAGAGCACCTTCTCCTCACAGCAACTATAACCCTTCCCTCCTTAATAATCACATCGTGGTTCCACACACATGCTCTCTTTATTTTGCACCTGTCAAACTACAAAAACACGACAAACTGACCTTTCATAATAGTGTCCTGAACTGAACACACACACAGCATGCAATTTCAAACTGCACTGAAAAAGCAACGTAAAAACTATGGTCAACAAAGCTGTCTTAATTTGAGTGTTTTTTTTTAGGTATTTGCCAAACACAATGCAGTTCAAATTGTCATAATAACCGACCGCCTTCGATTTACACAAATTGGTGCAGTGCGAGGTTGTATAGCTGTCAAACCCCCAAGCTATTCAAAAGGTTTGAGGTGGCATTTTGCCTCTGCAAAATTTTAGCTTCTGATGCACATACACTCACACGCAGCCAAATGCGCTGCTCATTTGCAAGGCGGCATTTAAGGAAGGAATAATGCAGGGGAGTCAGCTTGGCTCATCTGTCTGGAGTGTCCCCGGCTACAGCAGGGTCTCCCAGCTCAATTAGCTTCGTGCACCCACACTTTCTGCTGATGGGGGAAAGCGTGTCACTAGTGGGAAAAGGAAGGAGGCCTGTTATTCTCAACCTTTCCTTTATGCCCCCCCTTTTTTCCGCGCCTTCAACATTCTTCTGCTCTCTCCGGTGGCTGTGCATGATTACAGAAGTGCTAGGTTTGTTACGTTTGCTAAACCGAGGTTTTTGGTAGACTGCATGGAAAACTGTATTCCCCAGAGAGGTGATGCTCTGTGCAGAAGTTATCTACAGCTTTCCAGAGAAAAAGAAGAGGGCTGAGCACAAAACAGAAAGTCCACTGTCAAGCTCTCCCAGATGGCACAGGCCTGACGCCCCTCATCTGAACCTCAAAACCACGCAGTCACAGACGCTGACCCTAAATGGGGGGGGGGGCGCGCCGGGCGGCCCGCGGGGCGGCCCCCCCCCCCGGCGGGGGGGGGGGGGGGGGGGGCGGCGG
>JABJVR010000043.1:1046907-1088073 GCA_025773905.1 Chitala chitala | reverse complement strand
GGGGGGGGGGGGGGGGGGGGGGGGGGGGCGCGCTCCCCCGACCCCCCCCCCCCCCCCCGGGCCGCCCCCCCGCCGCGCCCCCCCCCCCCCCCCCAACACCTAGCCATATATACTGAGAGTCTGTTTACGCCACAGTACAAAGCAAAGGTATATACCACTTAACATGTAAATAACAGTACTTCTGTTTAGATTAAAAGGTACTGTTTCAGGGCACTACACCAAAACGCAAAAAAGCTGAACGCTACACACATGTAAAAAATTTATGTAATTTTCACAGTGATGCCCATCTGTGTCAGTCACTGTCAGGGGTTTTTTTGAGAGCTTGAGAATAACTGTGAGCTGATCATAGGGGCACACCGGGCACATCACTGAAACCCTGCACTGTACTGAGTGCCCAGAGCACATGTACAAGCTCACACTTCTGGCCTGCTTTCTCAGGCACCATTACATCGTCCTTGCGAGATTCCTTTCGGAGGCCATCTGGCTGTGAAGTGCCCGAGTGTGAAGGTCAACAGCGTCGCATCAAAACACCGAGAATGGAAGCGGGGAGCGAAGTGGCCAGCTCTGTCGGTTCGATTCAAAGCCCAGCACCGCGAGGTGGGGGTGGCGTCGGGGACACCCGAGCGGTTCAGAAGCACAGCTGGCTTTCAGCACAGCCTCCTGCCTGTATTCCACGCAGGAACGGGAGCGCTCGGTTCAGCACGAGCACCTGCTCATATCCCCAAGGGGCACTACCTGGTCCAGCCTTGCACCTACCATCAACCAATCGAGTCTCTGAGCAGAGCCCACTTGTCCAGGACCCCACGTAAGTGCCCCCGTCGGAACGACCGAGCGGGCGTGGCACTGAGCGACGGCTACGAATCCCCACAGGCATTACCTGACAGCATGGCGGTGATGGACAGGATCTCATTGGAGCAGTTAAACTCGCAGCTGGCGATGACCATCTTGGCCAGCTGAGGGTCCAGCGGGAACTCGGCCATCATGGAGCCCAGCTCCGTGAGGTCGCCGTCATCGTTCAGCGCCGCCAGGTAGTTCAGCAGCTCCAGGGCCCGCATCAGCGTTTCCGGTGCTGTAGAGACATCGAGAGGGGGAGGAAATAAATCGAGCCCCCGCCACATTGTTCCAGTCAGCTTCAGGCACAATACCATCGTCCTCCACCAAGCACAAGGGTCTATTATTCATTCAAAAGAACTATACCACCACCCGTGTGATTACAAGAGTTTACTCACTTACTGAATCAAAAGCTTTATATTGTCTGGTTAAAAGACTCTCTCAAAATGCAATTACTGGCTTTTGGCACGGCAAAGCAGGGGCTGAAATGAGCAGTCACCTACTTGGAGGGTAGTCGTGGCTCTGAGCTCGTCAGCCGCGAGGCCGACAGCAGAAAATAAATCCAAACAGTTTTATTGCTTTCTGGGCCGCCTTCTTTAGAAACACAGGCAGCATTGTCTTACAAGAATCACACAGCGCTTTCAGAAAATCTTTGCTCGGAGAACGTACTGCAGACCTACAGAGTTACGCAAGCTTAAATACGTATGTTACACAAAATTATAGTACTTAGGCAGAATTATATTTAACATGATGCACCAATTCCTGACAGCAATTACCCATAAGTACACATGGTTACATTTAGCAGAATTTTAAAATGCGAATAAATATGACGCCGTCTCTAGAAATAAATACACGCAGAGAAGCAACCAAGATGACATATTATACACTGCGTGTGTATGTGTATGCATGTATATTAAACACAAACACACACGTTCCATTAAGAGGTTATATGAACACAAGGTGGAATGGATGCATATAGCAATGGATTTTAAAATATGGAAAAGAGTAAGAAAAATTCATAAGCATGTTTATGATTTAAATCTCAATAGTACATTAAAATTTCCTCAGTTATAAAAAGCTGTCAAGATAAAAAAAAAAAAATACACTTAAAATCATCCCTCCTGCTGCTGTACATCTACCACTAACGCCAACATCCATAATCGGTATGAAACACCGGTTTCCCTAGAAAGAATAAGAACACAGCAACTTCCCTGCACTTACCATGCCAGCGGATGCAGTACAGACCCTATTATCACTGAGCACGACTGCCCCCGTGGTGCCGTTTGTGCTTGTGCCACACAAGAGCGTCTTTTGTAGGACAAAAGATCCCGAGTTACAAGCAAATTCGAGCTGCTCCCACCCATCTACAGTTACCACTGGGGCTTTCGGGGGAGGCTGCTACAGACACGAAACACCTCGAGCACACATCGGACCAGGGACACCAGAAAAACAGGCCTGCAAACCACAAGTGACATGACACTTTGGCTCCAGATTTAAATTTTGAAAACAAGCTTATATCATGCTCACTAATATTATTAAAGGTTTCCTATAAACGTTTTTCAGAGACTTCATATACAGTATCGATTCAAGGACAGCAATGTTTAAATTTAACAGCTAGGTACGACTCAAAAGTACAGTGTGATCCACTTTTTAAACAGCTCTCTCGGGTCACTTTGATTCCAATTTTGCTACCTAGAAGTGGACTGTAACTTACTTCCTCAATAAATACCAACCATTTCAACTTTTTTTTTGCCAGAAAAAGACCAGGACCATCACAGTACCCAACGCAACACAATCAATCACATTTTCTAAAGCTATCATTAACTACTGCACAACAGAAAAACCTACATTTACACAATGAAAAGTAACTATCATGAGACTGCTACATTATACACAACTGTCACCAATACACAAAACATTTTTCAAACCTGTGATAAGTATCAGTGTATACAAAACAATAACTTAGCACAGAAGCAGAGCATGCATCACCTTGTGGTGACACCAGCGGCCTGTCCAAACTGTCAAGTACGGAGGCCCATCATACGCCAGAGTGCAGCAGCAGACTCAACCCACCAAGCCCATCCCACAGCACTGGAGCCCGGGGTTGGGGTTTGGGCCATAAAGCCCACACAAAACACTCGGAAATGTGTACTTTACCACAAAACCCTCACTACGCCTCACTGGAATCTCCACAACATCAAGGGTGCAGCTACAACACTACCGCCCTCCAGAGTCAGAATTTCAATTATAACAACATTAATCGCAGCAAAATATTTGACCACACGCAACCAGAATCGTTATGCTGAGCTGCCGAGTTATTGCAAAAATGCATCTGGGAAATCATATGCAAACAGAACACACATTCCCGTGCTCCGTGTTTGTTTAAATTATGAAAGGGAAATGCAACCCTTTCTCTTATCAACACTTCGCATTATACATTCAATTACTTTTTAAAAGAATAATACAATATGAAAAAGTAATCACTACCGAAATGGAGGACACATCTTTGTTGGGGAAGGGGGCCAGGCTATTTATGAGCTGGACAACCAACAGTTCAGTTCAAAGGCTGACTACAACAACAACAGACTTTCCAGTGCAGTGCATCAGCACGTTATACAAACATGAAGTAGAGCCACGAACACAAAAAGCATGATGCAGCTAGACCATAAATAGCAAAGGACAGAAAACAACAGCACTGAACCAGGTGAAAAGCTCTTTGACCTTTAGTGCTCTCAATTAAAGATCTTCGGTAGAGCAGTACTACCGCTGAAGCTGTAAAACCCAACACAATAGCTGATGGGGATAAAATTTCCATGTCACAGGCAGGAATGTTAAAAAAAATATATATATATAAAATCATGTATTTAAAAACTAGTAACTTTAACTTAGTTAAGTAACTTTAGTCCCTCCCTCAAAAAGAAACCACTGAATGCATTTCTAAACAGCGTTGCCAGTAATGGCCAATATAGTGGCATTACACTTGCAACCAATTAGCACACTGCTATCAGCTAGGCAGTTTGATTGGACATGCTGGAGAACCAATCAGCACAGAGCTACTGTGCTAGACAGTGTGCGCACAAGCTGGAGATGCCTGGAGCGTGAGCTGAGGAAGCAGCTGTAAAAGGAAGCACACCAGACTGACTAAAGGCAGGTCTGATGTCTGCAGGCCTCTCCTCTTCTCTCATCTGCTTGCTGTGAAAAAAATTCACACAAGTGCCAAAGTACAGCAGGCCCCAGCTGGATAACTACAATTTAAAGCATCACCATTAATCTTCAATTTAGTTATGCGTGAAAATCACTAATATACTTTTTTTAATGCAATTTAGCCTACTTGTATAGCCTAGGCTTTTTGTGTTTCATAGCCTGCAGTGCTGATATAGCTTATTGTTTATATGATAGGAATATAAATATGTTTGATGTTTGCTATGTATATCCTCTTTTACAATTACATTTCTCCATTTAAATTATATAAAACTGCAAGTATGTGTATCATGCTGCTGCAGGTACAGGCTGGATGAAGGTGATGGGGTGCAGGGAGGACTGGATAAAAAAATAAATAAATAATAAAAAAAAATGCCTTGCACTGCTTTCTACTCTATGGGCCTTTCATTTTTCGGCATTGATTTGCAGGCAAAATTACTGCACCCATAACAGGGTGGGGATTTAGTTTGTTTGAAAATCTTAAGGAACAGCACTGCAGCGTAACCTAGCTGCACACCTGCTCTGCACGGCAGGCAAGCCTGCACAGTACACACTCTCAAATAATTCAAGTATGGCCTGTCAGGAACCAAGTGCTGCCCACAAACGTCCCAGCTTGTCCAGCATTTCAACCAGGTTTTTGCTGACATTTCAGTTCTACCATTTGTGCTGCAAGTAGATCAGTTTCTGTCAATTTAAAATATGCATTACCCATAATAAATGTTGAATATCCCCCCAGTTGCTAAACAAGCGTTCCACTGAAGCACACTGTGACTGTGCTTGATTAAAAAGATTCTGTCACTGTTACATTTCCATAGAACTTACCTCCCTCGGGCTCATTTAAAGGAACAGGTGAAAACACCCGGTTATAAGGTGAATAAGCACACTTGGTGCTCTGGAAAGCCACAATAAACCAATATTAATATTGGGCACTGCAAACAACCCTAAAGTTTGCACCAGCCAATACTTGTTTTTTCCCCAAAAACTAGAAACACCGTTGGCAAAAACAAGAAATTTGTTACTGCCGAAGTGCATGTGCCAAACTTCAAGGCGGAGAAATGGAAAGGAGGAAGAGGAAGAACGAGGGCGACTAACAACTGCGGGCGAACTTCGCTAAACGAAGAGTAGAACAGCACGGCTGACAAGTGACATAATCAACTTACAACCAAAACAATTCAAAGCAAAAGCAGTAGAAATATTATATTTGGGGGCCCAGTAATAATGGTCCAGCAAACAACCTACTGTATTGGTATGTAACCGGGAAAACACAAGAAAGAAGGGGAGAAAAGGGGAGAAAAAAGTGCTATTAACAAACAGTGTGAAAATTCTCACCTGGAGGATCCATGAAGTCGAAGTGCACCAAGTCATCTATACCTAGTTTCTTCAACTGCAGGACAACGGAGCCCAAGTTGGAGCGCAGGATCTCAGGGTACGTGTTGTCCTACAGAAATACCCGTTATATTTATAAATATATATAAAAATAAATAAATAAACCACAAACATTTACTTACATCAGCCCAGCAATTCATGCAAAGACCCAAACATGAATATTTTTGTACAAAGTCATATCTTGCCCCAGAACCTCTGCGACAGGGAATGGTATGAACTTTAAACTTCATCTATAAATACTACCTCACATAGGAAACGCTGATAATGACCCATACACCAGCAACACCAGAGTGCCCGGTACTCTATAAAGTCATGTCCTTGTGGCAACACACATTAGAAAATGTAATGGCAAAATTAGTTCATGTGCCGCTGTATTACACAGATTAATTGTGTGTGGAGCTATGCTAATGGGTGCGTATGCTATACGACAGTCGCACAGAGACCCTGGACACACCTGCATCTCGGTCTTGTAAGCCTTCTCCGTGTAGAGGCGGAAACACTTCCCCGGCCGGGTCCTGCCGGCTCGACCTGCCCTTTGCTGGGCCGAGGCCTTGCTGATGGCCGTCACCAGCAGGGACTCCACCCGGATTCGCGGGTTGTACACCTGGTCGTCGTGGAAACAGGAAGACACAATCATGCACCCACGCAATTCAAGTCTACTGTAAAGATAAGCCTTTGTGCAAGGGTGGGGGGAGGGGTTCCAAATGTCAAGAACAAAGCAGCAGTACTTCCATCCTGTATGGTTGACAAGCATAGGTTTAGCAAAGGAGGAACAGGAAGAGGAGTGCGCAGGATTAAGCACAAAACAGAACGATGAGACTAACCTTTTGCTTGGCAAAGCCGGGATCAATTACAAACACCACGCCATCGATCGTCAGGGACGTCTCCGCAATGTTCGTCGATACCACAACCTGCAAGCGAGTGCCGTCCACTATTAGCCGGATTACAGAGGAAAGGCTCACATTCACTTTAAAACGCAAAGCCTTCTGCTGTGTGTGGAGAGGCGGGGCAATTCCTTAAAATAATAACAACCTCTTCCTACATCAAGCTTTATCAGCTCAACAGCGACAACGTCACGGCTGTACGGCTTCGGCCCACATGCAACAAAGAGCGGGGCTGAACCAGCTCCAGCCAATACTTTGGGGCTGGGCCGTGAGCGGTCCGGCACGCTTCAGGGAGTTGCCGGCTCCAAAACCGCAATCATGATGAACGGTGAGGTGGTGGCCGCCTACCTTCTCCAAAACCCCTGTTCCACCCCTGAACCCACCACTGCTGCTAAAGCAATAGGCTGCTGCTCTCAAACACAACGCACCTGGTTTTGAGCAGACACCCCCTCTCCGGTTAATTAGGCAGGTAAGCAAATACAACTCCGTAATCCTGTGCAGCATTCAAAAAGCTACAGAACACGCTCTGAGCTATTCCTTATAAACACTGGCCAAAACTGGCAGCAGTAGAAATGTAAAACGACAGAGTTGTAATTTTGTCATTAGTATTCACAAGAAACGGGAGTAAAGAAACTACAGGAAAAAAGAGAGGGGGGGAGGGGAAAAAAAAAAAAAAAAAAAAACACCAGGGACGTTGAAACTTACTTTTTTTCAATAACTGCAATTATCTAAACCAAGCCATGCTGAACACAGATCTAAATTAATGTTTGTACAGGGGGCTGCTTAACAGGAAGAGGGGAGCATAAGGACTTGTACAACATTAAATACATCACTCACCCCCCCCCCCACCAAAAAAAAAAAAAACTCAAATAAATAAATAAAACAAACCAAACACACTCACAGAAGGCATCTTCTCGTAATCAGTCCCACTCTACATCTAATTAAAATTGCCGGGGCAGTGGCGTTTTTATTTTTGCTGGAATCCGAAGAGAGCGACAAACAAATTAAAGTGGATTTTTTTTTTTTAAACTGTTAATATTAGAGGGCTGAGAGACGAGCAGGGGAAGCTTCCTGCTGCAGCGATCCGATCCACCCCACACCCTCGTCTGTGAGGAGACACAGAATGATGAATCGCAGCCCAGAGATAGGATGAGTCACACTGGCCTCTGGGCCCCTCTGCCAGCGGTTAAATAAACGAGGAGAAATTTGGTGGGGGGGGGGGGCAAGGATGCTAGCAGACGCCAGCAGGAGTGCTGTTATGTAAGGTGAGGCACCCCCCTCCCAAAAACAAAAATAAACACACACAAACAAACCATTCCAGGTTCATTTTCCCCACCAAGTAAATGCCATAAGAGCCCCTGCTCTGTGGAGCTGAGCCACAGCTACCTTTCCCACATACAGCAACACTCTTAACAGTTCAGCAAAACCTGCAATCTATGAAAATTCCTTCCTCATAAAAACACTGAGATGGTTTACCTGTAATTCAATGCACAGATGTTGAACAAGAATCTTGTACAATAAATTTCAGGATTCTAGCCACAGTCTGACGATGCTCAGAGTCTCAAATTACAGAAACTCAAACTACTTCCTCCATTAGATATATTTCCAAATATAACAATTACATAGTTTTTAACTAGCTATTCGCAAAGTCGTTCGATGAACCATGCTTCGTTTTCCGGCTTTGAAATCATGCTGGGAGGGGGTGATAGGCAGACAGCAGTGAACGTCTTCGGCTGCCGCTTCTGACCTTCAGAGCCATCTCCTTTTGCTTCCTGCACCTCATTTGGAGCTGAAGACACGCGCGGGCATCCAGATGACCCCATCAATTCATCCATTCAGCGCGATATTGAGCGGCGCGCCCGCGGCTGCTGGCATTCTGCCACGAGCGGCCCGGCCCAGCCCAGCCCAGCAGCAGCAGCAGCAAATCTGCCTGTCCTGCTCTTGCCTTCAAAAAACTGCACCTTACGGCGTTCCTACCCCCCTCCAAGGCTGGGCACAAGGTGGCATAGCAACAACCTAAGTGCACGTTATTGCTTGAAACAAGACCATCAGCTAAAAGTAAAAATAGTAAAAAGGTCCTGTTTTGTTTGTGCAGGTTTTACAGCATTTCTGCAAAACTATTTTAAACTGAGGCTGCTTCTTGGGATGGCCTTGGCTTGAGCCCTTATTAATGCTTTTTGTTCAATTGCATTTAAATCATTTTGAGAGACGTCCAAGGTGCCTCTCCAGCTTTTATCATACCGACCTCACGGTTTTTAGCATTTCACCCCATCACCACTCCCACCATCCACAACTAGAACTAAACACCAGATGTAACCGCTCAGGCTTGTGGAAGCAGAAGAGTCGTGTCTAAAAATTGTTTTTAAATCAGTGGCACTGAATATTTTTAAACATTGTAGCATAGCTGAATTTATCAATGAAATGCTAAATATTCAATAAAAACATCGATGAATATTCAGTGACCCCTGCTGTGTCTATAACCCAATACACGATATTGACTGGCTCCACGAGTTACATGACATCGCAGAACAACATCCTGTAATGGGCCAGAGATCAACACCAAATGCAAAATCGCACACAGTAAAGGCTGCATGCGAGACCATGTGACAGAACATCACTACATGTGACTTCCATATTAATGACTCAGCAGCAAACAGCCAGCTGGAAAACATCAAATGATTTCTCCATATTGCAGCCGGCACTGAAATGCTTTTCATAAACACAATCCTATGCTAACAATCTATCATAAATCTTGCCAGAAATAACTCACATTATCACTATTTAAAAAAAAAAAAAAAATACTTTAAAAACACCCCGCATGAAGCTCAGTATAAATTAATACAGACGACAGATAAAACACAAAGTTGTTTTTTTCCAGGAAAGCCAAACACTAAGAGATAAAACTTAAGAGGCTGTGGGTTTCTCCCACCACCTTTCCTTGGGCTGTCTCCCCCAAGCAGACCCATCAGCAGCCTCTGATGTAAAAGAAATTCACGCCTCGCCACGCTTCAATCACCTCACAGCAGGCAGTCGGTGTGCACCACGCTTAAACTGGAACGTCAATCCGGCTTCGACTCCCGCTCAAAAAAAAAAAAAAAAAACAGCTTCCTCAATAATTCATGTGCGCAGTCGTTGCACAGAAACCATGGCGGTCTGTGTGCTGGGGTTCCCCCCACCCTTTGTGTACGGAACGCCCCTCAGCATTACGCTCCTTGCAAATTTGCGGGCAGAACACTCGCACAAGGGAGCAGTACTTTAGAGGGACTGAATCCGTTGCAGCGTAGCCCGCTGGGAGAAACTGCATGATCGATAATGCTTTGCCTTAACATCGCATCACTCTATCGTTTTTGTTTTTTTTGGGGGGTGGGGGGGGGGTCAGTGTTTACAAGCCACACACTACATATCAAATGATAGGGGAAAGATTTGCACATGCACACCACAGCTATGAAATGTACACCCTCATGGCGCAGTGTTTCAGAAAGGCAGTACCCCCTCCTCCACAGATGCGCTTATCTACCACAATATGGACATTGCAGTCATGGAGGGGGGGTAGCTAAAACATCTGTACCACCTTTAAGTTTTGCCAAAGTTATGCTTTGAGAAAATGGACAAACTGCGTAGTATGACCGAAGGATGAGAACCGGCACAAGCGCTAATTAAAAAATAAACAATGGACAACGCTTTGAGCCCCTTTAACACAATGTGTCAAAGTGACAGCGGAATCTTGCTTGGCTACTATACACAGGCTGACAGAAGTGGCCATGGCGGGCCAGAATGGGTCGGACTGTCGGGCACTGAGACAAGCCCACACAGCGGCCGCACGCACCTTCCTCCCAATTGCACCATTAGCCCTCCTGGGGGGCGGAGGCTCAAATATTCTCTGTTGTTGCTGGGGAGGTAGCGTGGAGTACAGGGGAATAATCTTAATGTCTCCAACTTCAGGTCCCAGGTCGTCTATTTCCCGCTTTATCCTCTTACAGGCTTCATCGATTTCCTGGAGAAAAAAAAAAGGGAGGGGGCAAGGGATTCAGGCAAACAGAATACACTGAGATCTCGCTGCACTGAACTACTATCACCCGAAGAACTATTAAAAGGTTAAACGAACCGGGCTCATGGCCAATTAAAATAACATTCTTACTTATTACAGGATTACAATATAGTGAAATTAAACTGCAACTTGCCAGTGCTTGAGTGGATTTTTACATTTCCTCATACTGAACTGGAAAAGGTTTTTTTTTTTTTTTTAACTACATTGTACATACAAAGCATCCTTGTTTAGTGACGAAGTAAATAAAATTATATTTCCTAGCCCACCTTTTCTACTGGTGCACCTTGAGTGTTTCACATGAAGACACATTGAAGCCAAAAGACAGCTTCTGAACTGCAAAGCCATGTCCTAAATCAGTAGAACTATGATATAAATTTGTAAAATAACTGTTCTCACTACAAACAGAAACCATGTTGAAAATTTAGCTAATATTAATAAAACTGCACGCAAGATAACAGCGGTCGTTTCCAATATTAAAGCGTTTAAGAAAAACAAAAATGTGCTAATAATTTCTTGGAAATGTAAACTGTGTTATAGCACCACCTACAGGCCACAGCAACAAACTCTCACTTCTGATTGCCATTGACGGCCATTGAGCACAGAAGGAAATAATCTATGATAACCATGACCACGGAGCACCTGGCAGAATTACTGAAGCCATTTTAATACCTAGTATTTCAGAACATCAAGGCCCCTTTGAAACTTAAAACCCTGCAATTTTATCTCGTCCTCCAGAATTTTGGTCTTGGGGAAATTTTCGGCAGGAAAGCCCATTCAACCGTTTTTATGCTCCTGGACAATTCTTCCTCCTAGTACCACTTTTTGGACAGGGCCTGCTTGACCGCAGTAAAACGACACTGAGCAGTCATGCCAATAAAACGAACAGGTCCAGAGCCGCTCCAAATTAACTTCGGTATTAATAATCCGGACAGAGCAGACACTCATTTGCCATCACTGAAGCAATTTAAAGAGATGAAGTCAGGCACAGAGGCGGTCCGCCTCACATCGTCAGCGCCGGACAATAAATCAACACCTTAATTGTGCTTAAATGAGATTTCCCCGCCTGAGCTGGTAGAGGCTACAGCTGAACCATCTGAGCAGTTAAGGGGGGGGGGGGGTTATTTTGCATATAGTGCATGTTTAATACATTCCACCAAAATATACATTTGAATAAATAAAAAAAAATCCATGCAGATGATTGGTGGATACAGAAACCAGGAATTCAAGACCTAACAAGGATCACAACATCAGATTCTTCTATAACAGCTTCAAAACAAGCCACACCCCCAATTAAAATTCTGTAAACTGCACAAGTTGACACCGCTTCCTTCGACCACGCTGTTTCTTAATGATGCTTCCACGCAAACTAAATCCCACGCTGCAGCTGTGAAACGTACACAGTTACGTAAAAGAAAACCAAACTGACCAGCAGACGTCCAAACAAAAACAGATTATGCGTGCATCTGCAGAATCGTTAAGGGTGCGGACATGCGCTCACATCTCATGGGCCAGAAATACGCCCTAAACACATGGAAGATGTGCCGTGCTCAGTTGTCTGCGTGTCTTGACTCGCCCGCAGGACAGACGGACACCCCGCATTTGAGTGCTCCAGTCAGGGTTCGTAAGGCAGCTGGTAGGAGTGAGCGCCATCAGTTCGTGCGTGTCGGACATCACGATCAGATCCGAGACCACAATGGCGCCCAAGAGCCAGAGGCTGATGTGCTTCAACACCAGCACTCAAGCTGGCCTGCCTGCCTGAAGCTAAATCCATCATTGCTGCTGCACGCGGTGCCCTTCACCACAGACCAGCAGATACCACAATTATGGAGAGACGTGGAGGGGGTCAGTGTACCCCTCCAAACAACCGCAAGAAGAGTTAAATCCGGGTCCCCGGCTCGCATTTCAGGGTATTTTTCCAGAACAAACGAAGCACGTTTAATGAGCTTGTTGCCCTCCGTGCATTTCCATTCTATAACACGTTTAAATGAACATTGCAGGCAACGTGCAAGGTGACATAAAAGACATGCAGGCCTGTACCTCCTGGCCCGTGAGGAAAAGCAGCACATCTCCTTCCTCTTCCTCACACATGTGGATCTGAATGACGGTGCGGATAGCAGCCTCCAGGTAGTCCCTCTCAGGCTCCGGCGTGTAGAAGATCTCCACGGGGTGGGTGCGGCCCGGAATGGTCAGTAGGGGGCAGTTGTCAAAGTAAACCTGAAACTTACCGGCATCCAGGGTGGCACTCATAACAATAACCTGTTCATTACACACACACACACACACACACGAACAATATTAGTGCATTACAGTAAATCCAGGATGGCGCTTGTAACAACCTATTCATAAACACAACACTAGTGTTAGACTACGTCCACTGTGGCACTCAAATATCGTTGCTTAAAAAACATCACAGTAATATCATACATGTTAAATATTTACAAAGAAGCACATGGGATCTAAACTGCCAGGTCTGTTTAATAACCTCTACCAGATGGAAATACAAGTTGAAGGTTTATGAACAAAAATGCCACATCGACATGTTAAATGGAGCCCCCGAGAGCCCACACCAGGTTGCACGGGCAGTACCTTCAGGTCCGTCCTCTGTTTAACCACCTCTTTGAGGACGCCCATGAGGATGTCTGTAGCCAGCGTGCGCTCATGGGCCTCGTCCAGGATGACGACTCCATAACGCTCCAGGAGGGGATCATTCATAGCTTCCCGCAATAGCATACCGTCGGTCATGTACCTTACCGGCACGTAAACACACACACCATCAGCCATATACCTTACCGGCACGTAAACACACACCCACACTATTGTTCATGTACCTTAAAAGCAGGTAAAGACACACCCTGCCAGTCAAGTACCTCACAATAGGTACACGCACGCACACACCGCCGGTCATGTACCTTAGAGGCAGGTGCATGGTTACTGTACTTAACCAGCAAGTTGCGACACTTGATGTGTTGCAAACTTACACTAACCTTACAAACAGTACTAATTAAGAAAGGGTACTATAAAGCTGTAGGGTGCAGTAAAAAAAAATAAATAAATAAAAAATGCTGCTTACATTATACCACGTCAAACATACAACTACTCCACGGAGTCCCAAGAGCTTATTTGATCGCTTGATATCATTTCTGACATGTATGAACTCAGATACCATGCAGTGACAATAAGATTCTGGAAAACGAAAGAGGTCTGGTCGGATTGAGCCCATCCTGCCCTTACTTCAGAAGCGTCTTGGCACTGCTGCAGTCTTCGAATCGAATGGAGTAGCCAACCTCCTGACCAAGCATCACATCCATCTCGTCGGCGACGCGCTGTGCCACGCTCATCGCTGCCACCCTCCTGGGCTGCGTGCAGGCCACGCCCCGCTTGGGCCCAGGCAGCGTGCGCACCATGTCCACACACCACTGCGGTATCTACGTGACAAGGAAGGCAGAACAGCAGCACGGTCACCCCCTCTTTGTCCAAGGAAAAGCCCTGTCACAACCCTGCCTGATGCAACAATATTCCCTGTGCATGACTTGCAGTAACCTCAACGAGTCATTCTCAATAGAACAGAGAAAGCATGGAGCCTTTCAGGTGGGTCTCAAATGTTGCCATAATGCTTATTTTTTAATGTGGCAATATAAAAACGGGTACACTGCCAACATAACCTTATGCAATGCACACAGATGCTCATTTCTGTGCGTCACACTAATACACTGTAAACATTTAAGTTTACTTTCAACTAAATATATATACACATTTGGTAGACAAGGTACAAATGTGTTAAAGGCACAGGCATAAATAAATTTGGGTTTTATTCATAAAGATCTGAAACATCCTTGCAGCCAAAACCGACATGGCTTGCGCTTACTCCCAGTCACAAAGTGTAAGACTGGCAACACTGACAGGTACACAGCAGAACGGCTCAATGCGCATAAGGACGGCAACGCTTGCAGAGCAGCCAGCCGACTCGCCTGCGTGGTCTTTCCGGAGCCGGTCTCGCCCACCAGCACGAAGCACTGGTGCCGTGACAGGATGTCGCTGAAGCGCTCGCGGTACTCCCACACGGGCAGCTGCAGCCGTTTCTTCAGGATCTCGTAGAAGCGTGGAGTGTGAGGAAGGTTGGTGAACGGGTTGATCTGCTGGTGGACGGCCGGCTGCTTGAGGGGGGCTGTGCCAGCCCCCACCATTGGGCTGGCAGGGATGCCAGGCACCTTCTGGTCCTTCTCCCTGTCCCGGTCGCGATCCCGGTCCCTGTCCCGGTCTCGCTCTCTGTCTTTTGTTCTCTCATCACGATCTCTTTCACGTTCTCTTTCTTTTCTAGGAGGGGAGCGGGACACACACATACAGCTTTACAGTCATGCAAGTCATGCAACCCAAAGAGGGCATTGTCCTACTCATATAGGACAGTCACCAGAACAGGATGGAATTGTTATATACCTTCCAATTATACTACATAAAAGTATTTTAAAAATCATGCACGACAATCTCAAAAACACACCCATATAACTACAAAACATTTTCACTGCATTACCTGCAAACTCAACAAAAATACAGAATTAAAAGAACTGATAAATAGAACTTTAATGCGCAGCGCATTGATACACAACACCGTGACATTAAAAAGGCTGTCAACGGGAGAACAATTTTTAGAGTTTTTAAGCTTTAGATTATTGCTACTGGTAAATTTTCAAAATGAAGAGAAAGCCATCATTTATTCTGACCAAACGCATCGTCTGCTTAAAACGCGTTATAAAGCCATTCCAAGTCAACCCCTTTTTGTTATAATTAACCCTAAACACTCGTTAACATAAATTTCTGAACACGTTCACAGGACTTGGCTTTTCCCAAAGAGCAGAATGAGAACTTTCAGGCTTCTTTCCAGACTTACTTGTTACCAAGGCCGGCGTTCTAAGCTAAATTAATGAGGCTTGGTGCGACAGCACAGCGCTCGGTCTGGGGAGTTTAACATGCGCCGCACGCCTCTCCGCAAAGCGCGGACACACATCAGCTCCCACTGCTGAGACAGCAGGGAGGGCACCCGCCTCCTGGAGTCGGGGGTGCATTTTAACCTTCGTCATCCAAAAAAAAAAAAACGACCTTATACAACGGCCCCTCAACAAGCAAGACCCTTAAACACACAGATCCTCTCAACGTAGCAGTAACAGCACTGCTCGGATTATTTACGAAACGACCAATGGCCTGTCTTGCACCATACGAGGCGGCCTGGTGGCTCAATGGGTAAGACATCAGGCTTGCAGAAGTCTCCTGGTTCGAATCCCAGCCCAATCACCAGGTGTGTCCTTGAGCAAGACACCTAGCGCTAGCTCACTGTAACACGTATGTGAAATGTTATAGGTCGCTTTGCATAAAAGCGTCTGCTAAATAAATTAATGAATAATTAGACGATCCCGAATACCACAATGCTTACCCCTTATTCTCTTTTGCAGGAGAAGGCTTTTTAAATCATGCGTTGTGTCCGATATTAAAACTAACAAAGCTACAACAAAAAAATGCTGTTAGCTTTAAAAAAGTAACCTACACCCTTTCTACTAGCCCAATGAACTAACTGAACTTGCATTTTTACATTTCGCTTCTGTATCCAATTTTAGGTTTATGGGAGATGTGCAGCTCGTTTTACCCTTCTGTAGCTACGCCGACGACAGCAACCGCGCTTCACTGGCGACAAATGCTGCAAGTCTCCCGTGACAACGTAGCAGCTCTTCTGTCGGTCCGTCAGTGGACACCTCTGTTCATTATGAGGTGCTGCATGTCCTTACAAACGCACACTCGCTTGTGCACCTAAAGCTCACACCATTCTTCGTGCACATTTCTAGCTGCAAACGCAAAGAGCCACGATTCGAGTCGCACAGGGCACGTGAACCTGATGCTAACGTTGCCTAGCAATCTAACTAAAACAGCCTTAAAGCGATGGGAAAGCGTATTATTAAATCTACTGACACCAAATGAGCACGTTTGGTTCGGTCACCTCCGTTACTGGCGCTCCAAAACCGGGCGGAAAGTTGTTCGGTGCAGTTGCACTTTCCACGTTAGCATGTTAGCCTGCTAACGAACGCAGGCCGCAAGCGATTCCCACGTGCGTGGAGCGAAGATGTCGGTTGAAGAGAGGCCGGTAAAAGCTCGGTAAATCGCGCCTAGTGACTAATAACCACGAGAGCTGCGTAACAAATTTAACGCGTTCGCTTTAATATGATCAATTGTGCACAGCTGTATTATACGCATTAGCTTCACTTTACGGTAAACTGCATCCTTTCTGCTACCCACAACTACCACCATTAGCAGAATTCAAACAAAAACAATGCATTAATTCTGCTCATTTCGCTACTCACCCGTCAGACGATGTTCTCTTTTTACTGGAAGAGTAGTCGTCCCCTAAATCTAATCGATGTCTTTTAGACATCTTCCTCAAAATAAAGTATTAATTAAAACAAACCGAGTCGAATAACAATTCTAAACAAACACCGCTCCTCCACACAGGAAAGAGCGACAGCAGTAAGATGGCGACCGGAAGCACTTACCTCATCATCATTTCTGGGAAAATAGCGGAAAACCTCCCGCTCCAGCCAGATCAATTTCCGTACAATTGTAAAATGTGTAGATATAAATTATAAAGAGTAACATGCACAAATGAGGCTGGCTGATAGTCTGTAAAATGTGGGGAATGTGAAGCCGGTAACATGGATGTTGCAGCATTTACGCGCCAGTGAAAATGGGACCTCCCCTTCCCCTCTTATTATAACAGGGATGTATGGCTGTATTACAGCGCCCGTGACAACTGCAGCAGCACTTTCATGCAGTTTGCTGTGTGGTGATCTTTCACTGCACTTTGACACCTAAATGTTTGTCCATTAACAGTATTATGCAATATGTAAAATAACTGAGAAAACTATAACAATCCATAAGAAACTGTTAAAAGCCTTAAGCCACTGATACCTTTAAAACACTGTTTTGTGTGCCATAGTTTAAGACATCGCACGATAGGCAGTCCTGTATAAAAAGTGAAAAATAAAATTTAAATGTAGACTTGGCTGCACCCAAAATAATGGCATTTATTGACAGTAAATGCAAAATAAGGCTGGCATCTCCATGGAGAATAGATTTAATGTGTTGTAACATAATAAAATATAGAACGCCGTTTGTAGCACAATTATGTTGAATTAGATGTTTAAGTAAAACAATACTTACATTGTATCCCAATAACTAGTAAGTGTATTTTGCGGTATGAGAGTTAAGCGGATAGACAGCTTCCCAGTTATGCGCTCTTTTGATTTGAGTTTGGTGTTACACTAGAGGCTTAATGTCGCTTAGAAGAACACGCATAGTTGATTTAACTGTTTAAGTGTGTTGAAGTGAAACTTGAACTTTTGAGCGTTTTTCGGGGGAATACAGTTAAGGACGAAATTGTAATGTTTTTATGAGGGCCGGAACCAGGATGTAACAGGGTTACAATGAACTGATAAATCAGAAAAGACCAGAAATGTGGCTCTGAAAGCCAACGGTTACAACACTAGGGAAAGTCTTTCCTGAAGTGCGAAAGGGCATGCTCACATCCCGCGACTACGCCCCTACTGCACATAATACACGGTTGACTGCGCTTGGAAACAAACAGCAGAGGTTTACGCTACAATAAATGGTAAGAATGATTGAAAATCCAAATGTTATTGGTTTGTATTATTTATTTACTCTATTCTTAGCGGGGTTAATATATTCTCGTTTTCCAAGTTCACCATTAAATTTCCAAGTTGTTTACCTTTGTAGTTATGCAGTTTTCCGAATTAATAACGCAACAGAATTCGCAACAGATGCCCCTAGTCTGAGTTTTGTTTTGTCAGGGTAAATTTGTTCGGGGTGTTCAGTTAATTGCAGTCGTGTTAACCAAAGGTAAGACATTGTATATGCAACTATTTTCATATAATGTTTTCTAAATTTCCAGTTGTTATATACGATGAAATAACGTTTACCATTAGAGAGATACTCTGTTTGTTCCGCTTTCAAAATTACTATTCTATTGAATATGATGCAGTTTTCATGTGTTTAACTAAGATTATTCCTTCGTTTGAACGTTAATGGTAGACTGTGATTAAACAACCTTTGAACTGTTGGAAATCAGTTTTTATGTTGTAATCTTCCAGAACTGCAGTCCTATTTCTGTGTCTTATTTCAAGTAGGCTACTCTGAAAGTTGTAATTGTCTATGGTTATCCAATAAATAAACAGGGTGTGTGGTAAATATAACGTACAAAATGTAAACTCTTGTGAATTTAACATTTCTAATATATAATTTCATCCTGAAACCATGCATTCGGGTAACAATGTCTAAACCTTTGCGGTGGCTGAAGTACTGAAAATATTTTTCCTTGGTGCACTAATGGTGGTAGGCATAAACGTTGTGCAAGGAAAAAATAAATCATTTCCGCGAGATAACGGATTATAGAAACTCGCAAATGAATTTTAACGCTATTAGTACGAGTTACATGTAACTAGAAGACCGAAGGGCTACGATTATCACTTAAACGTCTTTTTTTTTAATCACTGCGTTACGTACGGTTTGTTTGTTTTTTTTTTTTTTTTTGAAGAATTTACACTCGCTCCAAAAGTGACAGTTAAGTTTTGAAATTAAATGAGCATATTTGTCTTAATTTTTCTCACTAATCTTTTCCAGACACAAAATGACAACAGATGCCTTTATTACCAGCTGGAAGTCGCTGCTGGTTGCAGTTATATTGCCATGTTTTTTATGTGAAGAATTCTCACAGAACCACCCTCCAGAAGTATCACAGTTTAATGGAGCTCTCTATGCAAGCTGCAAAATGAAACCCAGCAGTAAACTGGTCCAGGGCCTACCCAAGATCCAAGGACAAGTGGTTTTCAAGCAAAACTATTCTGGACCGCTGCACATGGTGGTCAACCTCAAAGGCTTCCCACAGGGCGACCAGCAGAGAGCCATCCACATTCATCAGTTCGGCGACCTTAGCTGGGGCTGTGACTCGACCGGTGGGCACTACAACCCGCACCGCGTCACCCACCCAGGCCACCCCGGAGACTTTGGGAACTTTATGCCCAAAGCAGGACGTATATCAGAAGAGAGATCGCCACAGGCCACCCTCTTCGGTGCACTGTCTGTGCTGGGCAGAGCTGTGGTGGTGCACGAGGGGAAGGACGACTTGGGCCAAGGAGGCAACGAGGGAAGCCTACTCCACGGGAACGCAGGCCGCAGGCTTGCCTGCTGCATCATCGGCATCTCCACGGGGAAGCTCTGGAAAAAAGTTAACCAGCACCTTGGAAGGACCTGAGTGCTGAGCATGTGCTGGCAACACACATGCACGCACACACAGGAAGTAAACCTTTGGTAAATCCAAATATCGCTTGTAGTTAACAGTTTATTACTTGAACTGAAAAAAAGTCCAAAAAAAGTATACTTCTTCATATCATAAATAGCTTGATTTATTTGAAGACATTTTCATTTTAAATACTGATATTGCAGCTCAGATTCAACATCTAGACAAGCTCACATGGAAGCATGCAGGCTGTGCAAGAAAATGGGATGCTGATGTCTTCCACATTGGCAGCCGCGGCTATTTTTCATTAAATCATACACAGTATGCACACCTTAAAAAATACAGTATTAATCTTTTAAAATGTCTTTTTCTGCAAGAAAATGTCTAGTGGTAAATTATGTGACAAATTTTAAACTGCTTTCTAGCTGCTTAGAAAAATCTGAAAGATAACCCTATCCATATGACAGTTGATCAAGTAGTTTATTTACTGTGCTTAAATTATACTATTAGATGATACACTTTTCAAAAATAAAAAAAAAATAAATAAACACGATACAAACATTGCAGTAATATTTTTCATGTTGACTGGTTAATTTACCTGTGACACGTTCTACATCATTGAACAAATATCAGTTTAGGCAACAGGTGCATCAAAGCAATAGTTTTCTATATTTAGTAATTAAAAAAAAAAAAAAAAAAAAAACAACAACCTTGTGCCAAAAATTCTAGAGGTCAATTTAAATGTTTACTTTCCAGGGCGACGAATAAATGCGTTCTACGCATTATTTTTGTACAAAAAAAAAAAAAATCCTTTACCAGTCATCAAAAGGAGAGAAGCAAGAGTAATGGTATTAACATATCCAGGTGAGAAAGCTTTCCACAGAAAGTCAAAAGAAAAGTGGCATCCAAAAAGGAGCTCTTAGAAGTGTCAAATACATAGTCATGCATGAAACTGAAAATCATCGAAGTCGTGTTCTTTGGCTGCAAAGCTAGACTAGAAAAGCACAAAATCACTTGGAACCATGTTCTAAAAATATGTATATATAGTGCATATCCACCTGAACAGTTTTGTTTTCAGGCTGGGAAAAATTCAGGACGCAATACTTTATTGGGCTAATGTTAGAGGGGGAAAAAAAACCAACAAATCCTCAGAATAATGCGTAAACAAAACAGTAAAAGCACAGCATGTAATTTTCCCAAAAATATGTTCACTGTGTGATCTACTAGAGATTAACACTAGTAAAATACTGCAAATATAAGATATAATAACAACGCAGAATGCCCCTGACAATGCGGTTATGCTTGGGGGTGTTCTTCACTTCTTTTCATCGCAAACGAAACTGAAAACGGACAGTTTAGTACACACAACATGTGGTCCATCCAAAAATTACTGCCAGCACTAGACGCCGTCTCCTTCCCAGTGCCATGACTAGAGTGGGCACCAGCTGAGTCCAAAATCACATGTAACCAAGCCTCTCTAATATGATCATTCTCACACAAATCAGGGTTTCAGTGCGTTCAGCGAAATCGTTGGTTATTTTTAGCCATTTGCTCACAACACTTCAGGTTAGCCTTTTCTTCCACTTCTGTTCAAGCATACCTCTACACATTATGTTTATTCCCCAGACGATCAGATTAGAACAATGCGCCGATGCGTACAATCACAGATGGCACAAGACTGGAAAAAGCATACGTGCAGAAAACGGCTATACCGCACCAAAGATGGGCGCTAATATGCAGTGAACTGTTTTCATGCCAGAATCTGACGAAAAAATTCATTGTTTATAAACTATGATATTCAATATCCAGACCTACACTAACAGCTATGTTATATTGAAAAACGTTTAAATCGCCTTAACTGGCCAATACCTCTGTGTATCTGATGAAGTGGGAACATGTGATCTCCGGCGACAAAACGGCAAACCTGCAACCACTCCGAAGCAGAAAAAGCATGAAAAGTGAACAGAAAGGCGTCTCGCGCATGGTTTCCATTCCCTTCACAACTGAAATATTCATATAGTTTAGCCTCTCTGTTTCAATGCATTTAATCTGGTACAACCAGTGTTTTGAATTCCATTTATGATTACTCAGATGAAACTCCTTTTCCTTAACTGAACACTAATCATAACTTCAAAGCAGTCATGCATCTTATGGTTTTCAAGGGAGCATGAAAGAATGGCAAAAACATTTTGGCTTTTGGACAGCAGGCCTGGTAAAAAGTCATGCTACCTGCATGGTGAAATTAAGCCACGACATCCACAGACTAACTTCAGCGTTGACTTTCTAATTTGGAAAACGAACTGTGGGCTGTCAGTCCGACTGCACCACAGCAAGCAAGAGATCAGTGCCAACATGAGGCCCTGCTGTGCTAATCTCCCTTTTGAAAACTGTGCTGTCAACTGTTTTTGCATTGTTCCCCCCACGAGATGATGATGAATACTGTTTCTACCAGCCATACTAATACTACAACAAAAAATGAAAAATTAAGCCCTCAGTCATATACTCAGTACTGACCATATTAGGATAAAGATTTGAAGTATCAATTTTTTGAAAGGGAAGAAAAATTGAGTCATTAATAAGAAAGCTTTTCTGTAGCAGATTCCTTACTGTCCATTATGCACTACCACTTAATGTTTAAAAACCACAGTGAGAAAACAGGATAACGTGTTCAACACTAAAGGAAAAATGGCATGGCGTTTAAGCATCCTTCAGACCTCCCAGGCATCTGACTGACCTCTTATCTCTAAGCTAATATACGGTATTCTGCCCCCCCAAAAAAGAAGCCAGGTAAACAAAGTCTTACGGGACAGTCTCAGATGGCTGACCTATCTAGAGAAAAAGAGGAGGGGGGGGGGAAGAAAAAAAAAAATCTCTATGCCAGGCTTTCAGCAAAGCAGCTGCTGTTCATCTCGGTGGTCCTGCCCAACACAGACTCTTCTGTGTGAGAACAACTGTCTGCCACGAACTGAGAGCCAGCTTCAAGACCAAGGATTTCGCTGCAAGACACCTCTGCACCAACGTCCTCAGAAAGTTCCTCTGATTGGCCATGTCCTGATGAGTGCCCCGCACCTGTGGCAGAGCCTGCTCTGATGGGAGGGGCCAAGCAAAGTGGGCACCCAGAACACTTGTGCAGTGGGGACTCCGGTTCAGGGGGAAGACGACTGGCGGAGGCCACAGGGGCTGTTTCCTCACCCTGCCCCCAAGGTGAAAGCACAGCATTGTCCATGTACTCCCGCTGGTCACTGCGCACCTCCGTTTTGCCTACTAGCGCATCTGCATTAGTCGTGATGTTTTTCCTGCGTCCAGCAGCTGGCTCGGATCCGTCCGTAAAACAGGGCGCACCCTCTTCGCTGCTTCCATCTGGGCCGATGCGTGAGCAGAGTGACACTTCTGGGTCACTGTAGTGACACGTGTCCCGTTCACCTGCGATCGCTTCCTCATCACCTCTCCCATTACCTGGAGACAGAATAATAGGCTGCCTTGTGAACACCAGTTTTAATTTGGTTTCTGCTTCTCCATTTCATAAAAAAAAGGAGACACTGCATCTGAAAGACCAAAAGAAATATTTATAGCAAAGTGCGTCAGGCTACCTCACGTTCTGTAGCACGAACCAATCATATTACATCAGTCAGAATCTAATATACAAATAAACTAATTGCTATCCCTGATAGAAACAGGGGTCAATGTACAATGATTATCATGAAAAGAAGAACTATTTAACACCATTACCTGTTCAGATCTCCAACTACAGGAGTTAAATTCAATTTTAGATTCAGCCAGAACGCTGAAGACCACGGCGTACATGGAAGGCCCCCCCCCACATTCCTCAGTACAAAGTACATATTCATAAGTCTCTGTCAGAAAACATCCCGAGTTCTGCACTTCGCCAGGCCTTTCATCTCAAAATGCCACGGCATTTGAGAGTAATGGATGCTTTTTCCATTGGAGCTGGCGCGGCCTTTGTTGTGGGCAGCGCAGGGGCAGGGAGAGAGCGCGAGAGCACCACTAATTACAGTGGTTCTGTGGCACACAGAGGGCGCTGTTAACGAAGTGTGCAGTAAGCTAACCCCCTCCCACCCTGCCCCAGTTCACCCTCACCTTCAGGCACCATCTCCCTCGTCTGCAGTGCAGGACCCAGGGGAGGGGACCTAGGAGACGTGCTCTCGCTCAGGTCAGCTGAACCTCTTCCTCCTGTCGGTCGCATACAGACTGCTATTAATTCACCTGCAGAGAACAGCTCGCCAACACATTCAGCCACCCTCCCTTGCGCAGACTCTCTCAGCAGCCTCACACAGACAAAACTGCTATGATACATAAGGAATCCTTCAACAAAAAGTTGTCTATCTGCTTTCAACTGAGCAGGCCACGCACTCTCAAATAGCAAAATAGATAACCATTGCCACCAAACTCCACAGCACACCAATGGTACAGCTACCCAATTCTGTGCCTTTGCCAAACCTTTCACACCTTCCCAATGTCAAGGCTGAGTCTCTTACTTACAGAGGCTCCTGTGTGTATCATTTTTAAAGCTTGGGTTGGTAAGACAACATGGTAGCACAGTGTACTATTAGCTGCTCCACTGTAGCGACACACACCCAAGTTCCTCTTCTGGGAATCCCTCAACCCCATCTGCACAGTCTGTCTGGTCCATCAGAACCACACACTCTGGTCCATCAAGTGAGGAACTTCACGCAAAAAAAAAAAAAAAAAAGCATAGGCGAGCTCTGTGCAAAACACACGTAGCAGGCCCACCTGGGATTAGTACCACCTGCATCGCGAGCGACAGCAGCAGAAGGGACAACACGTACTGCTCCCGCCCTTGTTGCAACAGGCACCCCCGAAGCAGCCTCGCACACCCCCACCCACTCTGAGGGACGCGGCCTTCATCACGTCACTCCGCTGGTCTCACTGTTGCCTGCAGCCTTGAGATGTATTGTGCTAGGCCTTTGAGCTGGACAATTGATTGCCCTTGCCCCTTGTGAGAAAACCCCTGCAGGGCTGGTGATAAACTAGGGCCAGCCAGTTAACGTTCACATGGAGCAGCTCCCCAGGTGGTAACAAAGGGGACCCTTTGCTTCTCAGAGTTCACACTTACCACCTTATCAGTCCCCGTCTTCTGGAGCCTGTATCTGTCAGTTCCGGAAACACGGCTCTTGCCAGCCCTGAGCTGTGTTCCGTCTCGTCTACAAACTCCTTAATAACAGTGCGTTCCCCAAATGTGTTTGTAATGTGGGCAATCATTTTCTGTAATGGACGCTTGTCATCTTTATAGCGAGAGAACGGCTGGCTTAAGACATACCAGGCTGGTTTACTGGAGCTTATCGAGGGTTTGTAAACTGGTGCCACGGTTCCCTCTGCTGGACAACACGAGTAGGGCATCGACTTTAATCCAGAAGCGTCTGTACACACTGCTGCTTGTCCTTCTTTTAGCGCACAAAATGCCAACTTCCAGCATTTACGCTAAGCATGCCAAGCTATTGTCTGACATTTACCTGTAAATGTCTATATATGCATAAATAAGGAAAAAAAAAAAATTAAACTACCGTACTCTTTGAATTCCTTCCTTAATGTCCTGAACTTGGCTGAATAGTTCATCTTAAGACTTGTCCCCCCCACCCCCCAAAACCAGACTATTTTTAAATATGAAAACTCTGTGCATTTTGCTGTAGTAGAACTATTCTCTCAATATCAAAAGGCCTACAGGGACACCAATTACCACAAAAGTGCATCTTGATCCTCACCCTTGACTATCAAGTTCAAACATGGAAATGAAGAATCACAAAGCCATCTGTCCACAGCTAAAAACAAATAATGAAATTCCTTATTATTATTATTATTATTATTATACCACACAAACAAATGATTGTATGTGCATAAGAAATGAAGTGCATACATCCAAAAGATGTCTCTAAAGGTCAACATTCTGCTCCAATGAAAATTCATCATGTTTTGACAACCCCCCCCCACACACACACACTTTGGTATGAAATTCAACACTCATTATTAAGCATCTGCTAAATGAATAAATGTAACTTGAAAATGGCAAAAGTGGTCTGCAAGTTCTACAAAATGCTGGAGTTCAATTTATATAGCGCCTTTCACAAGTTGCCAAGGCACTTGAGCTGACAAATTAAAATTGGAAAGTAACAAAATTTTGGATTAAATGGGAAAAGGCATGTAAAATTACACACACACCAAAAGAAAAAAAAGGGGGTGCTTTCTGTTATTTTAAAAGCACTAAAACAAGCAGAAGGGGAACAGACAACCGAGCTGTCAGTGTCTACAGATCACATTCCTAAGTGTTCTGCACATCAAAACACAAGCAGTGCGGCTAGCGTATTAATTAAAAGGCATCGAAAACATACTTCCAAATCCCAGCGATACATTGTAGGTCAGGCCTCCATGAAGCAAAGGGGAAAGAGAGAAATGACATCATTTCATGTGAATAAGTGTTAATGAAAAGATCATTAAGGAAAGGCAGGAGTCAGAATAAATACAGTAACAAAGATACAGAGCAAACACTGGAAATATGCTGTCTATCCCAGTCCTACCAGTGCAGTGAAACAAATATTACATTTAACCAAAGGCCACAAACACCTTGTGAATGTTCAGCCAAGCATCATTTAGTATGCAGTACAAGGGGCCCACAGAGTACTAATGTTTTACACACACGCACACAATTCTGTATTTATGCATGACAGCACGGGCCTCCTTTAGCACGCACGGCTTCCATCCACCTTATAAAGACCAACAAACCCAAATCATGGAGGCACAGGCACCTCCCTGCTCAGGCTTTATGTTCACCTTAGGCCCCGCCTCCAGAAACCACACAGCCAGACATGGCACGTGACTCAGACCCCACCCCTGCCAAGAAGCCAGCTGGAAAAAAAAAAAAACCGGCACGACGCTTACCTGGAAGACTCCACACTCCGGCCACCTCCAACGTCCTCAGTTTCATTTCCAGCTCTGCCACACGGGTTCCCAGAATCCTATGGGAACAATCAGACTTGTTGAGCTAGTAACGATACGTCTGATATTCGTGTTATCAGCATATAACATTGTGAAATTATGCAGCACGGCATGGGAACAGAAATTCATTAGCAAGCACAATATGCATCTTTGTTTTGTACCACATACAGTTCAGGAAAAAAAAAAAAAGGGGAAAACTCATGACAAACAAAGAGCATGAAAATTGTCTTCTCCTGAAGTGTGCCTACAAAGAAACATGAACGCACGTGCGTAATTTAGAGTACACGTGTTGAGAGTGACACGCCTACCAAAACAGAAGAGAGGTAGAAGCAGCCTACTTGTTGGTCTGACGCTGATGCTGAATGACCAGGTTCTTCTCGTGGATGGTCTCTAGCAGCGCCGTGGCCAGGGACTTGAGGTCCGAGATGGATTGGGGCGTGGCAGGGAGGCTACAGCCACTGTCCTCGGACAGTAAGAGCTCCTGCACTGCACAGACAGGACATGGGCTGTTATGACACCAAACTGTTCTCCGGGCCCTGAGGTACCAGCCTGCACTGCCAGGCCAGAGTCTGCTAAACACATACATCTCACCCTATCTGTATGGGCGTTCTAATCGCTGACAAAATGCAGACATTGGCAAAGCCCTAGACATTTGAGAGAAACATCGACTTTGATGCAAGGCCTACATTCCATATGGACGTGAAAGTAGTCACTTCAGAGACCAACAGAAAGTAGCTGGGGTTCAATATAAGGAGACATAAAAGAGATCAAGTATTTTTACTGTGTCATTCGATCTCAAATTAGGAGACCCCTAACATCTATTAGAATGACCACAAAGGTCTGGAGAGCCAACAGTGAATTGGGGGCTGAAGTGAAGGCCCAGTGAGAACACACTCTCTGAAGGCACCTCTACCTTGTTTAGCGGAAAGCACTCCTGTCAGGGCACTGCTGTTTGACTTCCCGTACATTCTGGAGTTCTTCCTCCTCTCCAAAGCACTCTGAAAAAGAACACACACGGAGTGTGTTGGGACTGAGGTTAACAGCTGAGCTTGGCTGGCTGCTGTGAATACAATAACGGGCGCTGCAGTGAGGCAGCACAATCAGTCTAACTGCTCTTCTTCAACCTCTTTCAGCTAGTAGCCCTTTTTATTAGGACTAGAGAGAGGCCTCAACTTTGTTATATAAAAAGTACGACAGACGGGCGGCACAGTAAAATACAAATGAAATTATCTGTTTCAGGATCAACAAGTTTCAGGATCTGATTTTTCATCTGGGAAAATAGTCATCATTATGGTTTGATTATTTCTAATAGTACAAAACCAAAACCCCTAATGATTGCAAGTCAAATGTTTGAATTATAAAGCCTTAAGGGCTTTTGAGAATAATTCTGATTTTCTTTGATTATTCCCATAAGCACTTGGGATCTTATTAGACTTGCATGGCTCTTTTATAGCTTTATGGATGTAGACCCATTTCTTTAAGATCTTTATTGAATAAACTCAAGTTCTTCTCTCATGACGAATTAGTCCGTTTTGAAGTAACAATGTTCAAGTTGTCTGACCCTCAGCCCAGTTAATGTACACACTGTATGTGCTTCATCACAATTACGCAATGAGCTGTAACCCCATTCCTGTCATACAAACCTTTAAACTGTAATCAGTAAATCAGTTTGACATGTATCAAGTGAATGTAAAAGTGTAGAACCAATGGAAGAAGCTGAGACATGGTTTGTTTTGAAATTTGAAATTGTAAACAGAGGTTCCATTAACCAACAAGATTGCTCACTGACCCACTCTGCCAGGTCCAAGACAACTTGTTTCTCTCTAACCCTCACTTAATTGGACACATTTTAAAGGCAAGTCTTAATCGTTCATGTCAACCAGGATAAAGAGGTCTGCTGTTGTTACATACCTTGTACTTCACAATGTTTGATTTGAGGAGATTAACCTCTTCTTGCATCTGTTTAAATCGTTCATGAAGATATCTGGAAAGAAACGGTTGAGAACTTTTGTTTAATTACTAATCAAAATTCCTTCTGTGGTAAAGAAATGAAAGCCTTTTAGAGAGGCAGGCGGCTCAGGCTATTCATGATTACATCTAAGTTAAATATGATAACGTTGTATGGCTTTGTCTCAAGACGGGCTACATTTAGAGAAAAGACATCACCTACAGTGTCAGCATTCAGAGCCGTAATCATCACACTTCCTGTGCCAAGTCTTGATATTCCACATTCTGTCAATAATACTGTATCGGACCAAGGGAGATGGTGGGTTTTGAACTTGGTTCATCACCGCCTGAGCGGTGCACCAGATAAGAGGATTAGCTCACTGAGCCAACTATTCCTGCACTGGGAGCTAGCCGAAGTCTTGTTTAATTCCATGGACAAGTTATCTCAATCCACATACCAGATATTCAAAATGTTTTAACAGCCGGACAGTTGTAATGATGCCGACAGATCACAAACAAACTGGCTGCACTACATCAAAGTCTGTGTGAATCCGACAACAGCGGAAGCAAAGTGGCCACTTATTTGGTAATTACAGGTCTCCTTTCTCCCCCCCATGCCCTGGCTACATCCCCACAAACCTGTTCTCCATGCAGAGTGCATCCACATCAATTATGCGGTTCTCCTGCCCCCCCAGGATGTGGCTGAGCTCTCGGTTGAGACGGTCGGCCTTCTCCTGGAACACCGTGCGCTCGGCCTTCACCTCCTGAAGCTCGTCTGTCGAAGCCTTCAGGCTGTGCTCCAGCTCCTCGTTCTGACACATATCCAAAAGTATACAGTGAATGTGGTAAATTTGTTTTGGGAATTCTGCTACACGATCTTGAGACATGATAGAGAATTCAAGCCAATTACAGGAGCATTAGGTTACTATGTTTCCACATCGGTGCAGTAGCTGTTGTGTTACGGCCCATGTCAGCCTTGCAGCCCACCTGCTCCCGAGCTCTCTCCAGCTGGTGGACCAGGTCTTCTCGTTCATGAGCTGGGAAGTGCCGAGCCCCCACCCCTTCGTCCCCCAGCCTCTGCTTGGCAATGGTCATTCTGAGGAGCTGCGAGACAATGGCAGCAAGGAGAGAGGGACCGAAAGGGAAGTCACAGCGTTCACGATGTCCCCTCCACCCCATCCTAGACTCCTGCTAGTTGTCACTGTCTAGAACTGGACTCATAATACAGGCTCTGTTGAGTGTCTGCTAATGCATTACTGGGTACCAACAGAGCAGTGTGGGCTTATCAGTGCTGGGACAGCGCACGCACGACACTACCCCCACCATAACCCGAGTTGCGTCTGTAAGGATTGGCGTCCCACCTTGTTGTCGCCCTGGGCTTCTGCCAGCCGCTGATTCAACTCCTTCACCTCCTCAGCCAGCTGTTTGTTCTGCTCTCTGGAGTCCCTCAGGAGCTGGGCCAGGTTCACCTGAGGACGGAGTCACAATGGAGGGGTGGGGGGGAATCACACATCAGGATGAGAGAGACATATTCAAGGTGATGGAGGGCCTGAGGGGACGAGTTAACCCTCTGCATTTGCACTGGATCAAAGCAGTCTCCACTGAAGTCAACCGTGTCCTGCGAGTTCATTTAGGGATGACTCATCTTTCTGCTGACCTCTTTGGACCTATTTTGCTCCTGAAGAGTTTCACATCAGCTGCTCTCTCAACAGACAATGAGTGTGCACATTGCATATGACGAAAGACTAATTTTTCCACATCCCTCCACAATTCTGTCCAACTGTACTGGTGGTCTTTATTAGACATGCAGTCAGCCTGTAACATGTGGACTCTTTTGGACATATCAGTCTGTAGCGGTGGTCAATGTTGGACTGTCCAACTGTACTGGTGGTTTTTGCTATATGCACTGTCCATGAACTGAGCACTGCTCTTTATGTAATTTTGGACAAAATCAACTGCTACACAAATGTAGACTTTATCAAAGAAAACATTTACTCCATCAGATTATGTGTTTTGTAATAATGGCTACTGCCTGGTTTTTGATCAATTTTCTGGATCAGATACAGTTTGAAAATCCTTTTAGCTTACAGTACTTTCATTACCCCCACACAGCCCTCCCCCCATCTCCATCTTGCAGTTCATGCATTTCTTTTTGCCCAAAGGCTGATTTAAATCAATCAAAAAGGCACCTGTTTATCTTTTAGAACAGATAAGCCGTTTGGACACAATGCACATCAAAACATCGGTTTCCTTTGGACAGAGCTCTCCTTTAAATAGGGCTCTGTTTAGTTGAAACAAAGACACAAAAGAATGTTTCTCACACACCTGGTTTCGTTTCTCTGGAGGCAGAGAAGGATCACCATCCTACAACAAACAAAAATACAAGCATATTTATCACCTGTGAACACAACTGCGGTTCCAGGACACAAACCCCCTCTTCTTGGTGTTGGAGGGAATGAGAACAGAGTGTGGAGGAGCCACAACAAAAGTGTAGGTGTTCCAGCTGTAATGCACTGATGCTGTCCAAACCGCATAAAGTGTGCAGAGTATATGCAAGCTGCACACTATCTGGCATTACCTGCTAACCAATCTCAACTAGGACGTAGCACGTATCAGCTTGTGTGTTTCTATTACAACATACAGTCTGCACAAGGAATGATCATTTGTGGGGGGTGGATGGATCTGGAGGGGGGCAGATCCTAAGCACAGTTTGCACCCACTATGAGCTCCCTGTACTTCTTCTTGAGGCCCTGGTGTCGCTCCCGTAGCTGGTTGGCCATGAGCTTGTACTGGTCCCGCTCCTGCTGGCATGAGTCCAGTTCTTTGGACAAGATGAGCAGGGCCTCCTTCTTGCTCTCCAACTTGCGCTTACACACCAAGAACTGGAGAACAGGGAGAATAGAGGGGGAGCAGGGAGACACAGAGTGGCACAGTCTCAGGTGAAGAGCAGGAGAGAGGACACACCAACTGAGCTAAGGCTTCTTCAGCGACCTTCATTTCTGCCATAGCAACCTGATGGCTCAATGGGTATAGTATCAGGCTGGGATGATGAAATCTCTTCCCCAGAGGCTGCCCACTGTTCCCCTGAAGGGAATGGGTTAAAGGCAGAGAAATTTCTTTCCAACATGTATACAATGAAAAAAAAAATTATTTTCTCAAGACCAGAGGCTCAGCTGAGGTACACTGTAGTCTAAAGTACAGTCTGCTGTTACTGGTCCCAGAAGTAAAAGAAAACATTTTATCTGGGTTCCCAGATGCTGCATCAGCATCTCTAACCTAAGCAAAAAGCACCAAATTTATCTTAAAACAACAAGAGATAAAAAGGGCTAAAGAGTCATGGCACAGGACGTTACCTGCCTCACTCCCTGTGGTCATACACACTTCCAGGAGTATTTCACTTTGAACCATCTGAACACACCCACCCTGCTTTCAAATACAAGATCACTTCTCAATCAATCCAACAGGAGGCTAGCAACAAGTTCCCCCAAGGCATTAATCAAACCTTAATTGTTATGGCCCATGACAAAGTACCGAGTAAGAGGTTAGCTCATGATGCTAAAGACCCAAGTCCCAGGTTCTGAGAACCAATGTGATCTCCTGCCCCGACACCAGGTGGTGGCATAGTTGTTAAAGCATATTCACCAGCACAGACAAGATTACTTCATCACACTAACTGTTATACCACACGCTGCACTAAAAAGCTAGAAGCAGAGCACATGATGGTTTGCTTTATCTGCTTTCCTCTTTCAGCTGCAGTCCCCCCCCCCAGTAAGCAGTCAGGATGCTGGCACTGCTGCAGCCACAGAAACTATGTGAACAAAAAGGCCAGCTGGATTTGTGACCAAATGCAACTGTCGTTTCATAAAGCACAAGCACTATTTATAGCACAGCTCACCAACACTTGTCAGGAGCTGCTGCTGTAAGTGTTACAGCTGGAAACACTGAGGTCTGAGCACAAGTTCAGCAATTAAATCACTGCGACCTCCTGAGGAGCATATCATCTGTGCTCAAAGAGCCGCCAAACCCATTTCGATTTATGTGAAAGGAACAGTTACCGCTCTCATGAAAAAAAGATTCATGGTATCTGAAATAAAGCAAATATGCATCACGGCACTTGAGTGAAAGAACACCTACCATCGCTAAACACAACCTTGGAAAGGCAATGTCTATACAATAATAAAACCATCATATTCATTATTCAATCTATTCTGAGCACTGAACATAGTTAATGTTTGGAAAAGGGCAGGACTGCATGTTTATATAGGGAAGATAAGACTGGAGCCATTCCCTTCTGTAAATAGAAAACTTTACACGACAGGGTTAAAAGAGCGTTCTCTCACCGCTCCCATAACACACGCTGTTAAACATTGCTGCCATTGTCCTAATCTACACCAATTGCTCTCCTGTGTAAAGCAAATGTTTTCTCTCAGAGGTAATCGAGCATTACAGCGTTTGCTAGTGTAGCACACATCAAGCATATTCCAGGTACAATATATTTAGAAGAAAAACAACTTTGGGGCATCGTACTTTGCTAAACACCTGTTATTCACCTCCGTCCTCAAAGTACCGTAATTCGTCAAATTCAGGCAGTCCACTTTCCTCCCCGCGAATGTTCTCTGCTCTACTATTCAGCGGTTCGTGCTCATTCAGCCCCCATTCAAATAAAATGTAGTTTATTCGTAAGCGCCTTGAATTAGACCGTTTTCATGTAACCGGCGCGCATATATTAAACGCAAAGTTCGCTCAGAGATCCTACTCGAGATGAGCGTGTAATCAGTTATACATTTAATCTAGACGGATTCAAGACACTCGTTGTATAGCTACCCACATTTAGCCTAAATTTATATTTTGATTAATATTTTCAGCTTTTACTTTTCCCCCGTTGATTTCAAGGCAGCGTACACCATCACCTGGTTATGTTGATGCTGTATTTCATCTACGTTTTCGCTTAGAATATTATGATTCATGTACTCAGCGCTGGCCTGCACATGAAAAAGCCCCGTCAGTACATGCCTGTTTAACTTCAAAAGGGACAGCGATACGTTTTCAAACAGTTCACTCGGTGTAATGTAAAAAAAAAAAAAAATAGCCGCTTATGTGGTAGGTCTACTTGGCATCGGTCCCACGCACGGTCAACATCATTTGCGGCTGTCGAAAGACGCGCTATATTGCGCACTCACCTCGTTCACCAAACCCTGCCAATCGCTTTCGCTTCGCTTGGAAGAATTCATCCCGGTTACAGTAACCGAGCGCGATCGGCCTCAAACTGTAAGGTATTGAAAACTAACGCGGAGGAAACAGACGTATGTACAGGCAGGTAATTTGGGAATCTCCTCCGTAAAGCCCTCCTCTTCGCAGTCTACCTCACTTCCATCTGTTCTGTGTGTGTTGCGTCAGCAGCGGGATGAAGGCAGGAGCCCCGTATCACATTTGTAAAAGGCAGCAGCACACGTGTATGAAAGGGTGGTGCGCGAATAATTCACGGTTCATGTTTGGCGTTGTATGCACTGCTGTAATTTTGTAAAGACGTATTGCCTTGGCAATTTCGCACAGGATTTAGTGTTTTGCTTAGGACCCAATTCTTTGCGTGTTTGTACACCAGCTTCAACGCAGGATGGCGATGTTCGCATTGTTGTTTTATGTGATGCAGGCAACCTTTTCTAATTTCAATAAAATGAATAACGCACAGTAGTTTCTCGCATTAATAGGTTGCTTTTATTCGTGGAAGAGCAAGGACGCTTAAAAGTGAGGACGGCATGCACGTATTTCAACTGGCCTTCATGTTTTTATAATTGAAAAGTATACTAAATATAACTTTATGAAATTTAAAAACGCAATAACCTTTATCAAATGGGGATAAATTAGGTGATTTTAAAAACACGTAGGTTACGTTGATTGACGCTAATCTGTTTCGATTTCTTATGTCATGTATAATCTGTTTGCTTTTTTAAATGTTTTTGCTTGTTTTGTTTCACGTTGAAAAGTAAGCATCGCGTTGGTTTTGCTTCGCCTTTCATCTCATTTATTGTTGATAACTAACTGCTATTTAACCTTTGGCAGCCCGAAAACCACCTCTATCGACGTACTAGTGTTTACTGTTAAGGTCTCAGCGGTGGTAATGTTTCGAGATTTTTATTTTCTCAGCCTTATGTTATACGCACTGGTTTCCATTATGGGTTTTTAATGGTGTCGTCTACACTAGTACTGTACAATGTAAGACTCCCACTTCCCAGCCTTTGTCGTAAAATTACTCACAGTCTTCCCTGGCTGTCTAAAGTCAAAGCGCTTCAGGAGTGCTAAGTCAAATTGTTGTGGTCTATGTACACATTTACCCTTCTTCTCATATCCTGTTTGACCTGGAGGACCGTTTTCCTGCAGGAAAATGAGACGACCTCTTTTCCTCATAGCAAACCCTAACATTCAATGCATTTAGTTATTTTTTGGTTTTACTTACGTATGCAGTAATATGTACAACACACCCCTGCTCTCAATTTAGTTGCAACGGACATAATTAGCAGCAGGCCATGTTGTCATTTAAAACTTCCTAAGAGCTTTCACATCATGACAGGGCATCTCCTTCCATTCACATAATGGAAAGATGCTAATGGATTTGTGGCATGAAAGAAAGGATGTACATGGAGTTCAGCCTATCACCCCATTTCAAAGGGGCTGTGAACAAGACGTATTACTTAAGATCTTTTGAGAGGAGGTCAGGCTGCTGTAATAACAGACAGTCCAACACAGGGGGTGAGGCAGCGGCAAACTTGCCATTTTTATTTACACACACCAAACTCAATGTACATCATCTACAGTATGGGGGGGAAATTATGTTGCTCTCCATTATTTTTTTCTTTTGTCACCAGTGTGTGACAGAAGTTTCCAAACTTAACAGAAATGTTTGTTAATGTTTGAATAGTCCAAAACAAAAGATTTAATAAAACTAGAATCAATAGTTATGGGGGGGTTGTTTTATGGCAAAACAAACAGTTCTTCATTTGTAATGTATTGACCCCCTTCCTGTTTAGGTTGTACTTTTTTTTTGTTCAGAATGTTTATCGATTTATTACGTTTCTAAGTATTTATACTAATCAGGGTCACATGTCACTCAGTGTGTCTGATTTAAATATATATAGTCAATTTTCATTTGGGGAAAATGGTTTCATGCAGTAGAACATTACTGTAGTTTATCTTGTGCATTGTTTTATTTCACCATATGTTTTATGTACAAATATTTACAATTTAAAGGAAATTTAAGGAAAGAAAACAAGGACAGAATCTGAAATGTAAAAACTATTTGTCATAAGTGGGCATCATATGACTTGCATACCGCATAACCTCATTCTTCGACATGTAAAGTATTCATACTGTTACCAGTAGAGGTAATGTTCAAGGTACAATGCTGTACAAAACCTAGATCAGCTGTTGAGTGAGATTAATTCTGAATGGCACCTACGTGTTTTATACATCCCAGTGTTTTCTACTGGCAATACTCAGTTATAACTAAACTTTTTTTAAAGTAGCTTATTATTTCAAACAGAACATGTAACAGAAGTGATTATTATATATTTTATAGGGTATAACACTGACCTGTTCTGTTGAGAAAATGTCTCCTCTTAGTTTTTTGAATGGAAATCACAATATTAGCTCTAGATATAAAGGAAACTTTATCTTAGCAATACTCTAGTTGAAGTATAACAGTATTTAAGATACAGATTCTACAGTTAAATGTCAGTGTTTTATTTTCTGGCCGTTTTACTTCTAAATCACTTTTTACTGTGTACAGTCGATATGGTCAACATTTCTGGCCAAACCATACTTTTAAAGGGCATCTTTTAAGACATTTGTCAAAATCTTGATTTTCTAATCATTCTTCACATAAAGCACAGCTGTAAATAAATTTGCAAGTAACTCATAAGTTTTGTACATGATGGTAATCATAAAAAATTTAAAATAATTGCTCTGAATGGAATGCCGTCCATTCATTCTTCCACAGTTTCACTTTTTGTGATGAATATATGTCAGAACAAGAAAAATCAGCCTATGATGTGACACCATTTGTGTTCTTTATGAGTAATGTTAGTCAATATATACATGCTGCCTGATATGCATATTTTGCTCTGTAACTGTCCCCTCACCTTTGTTTCAGGTTAAATTAACGATCCAAGGAAACATTCCTATTGCATAACCTGTAGGTTGCTAATAATGAATAAGTATGAATACATTACAACATTAACTGCAGTTCTAAGGTCAAATTTAATAATCAAAGAGTCTTGTGAAGTTCAGTAAGTTTGCATCCATTTTTCCTTTTAGTAAAAATGTAAAGGCATGAAGAGTACATTCGGTGTCTGGTATGTGTTTTCCTTGTAGCACAATGAACAGTATGAAGTGACTTGGCATCTTGGTGTATCAAAATGGTACAAGAGTTGTACTAGAGACAGACTGGCTACACTGATATATTTACAAACAACATGGACACTGCATGTGGCATGATACCTGAATAAAGCAGAATTAAGTTCCTGTCTGTCTTTCCTGAATTCATTATGCTAGACAGTACTTCTGCATTCACACCTGGCCTGCATTCATAAGCTCAGGTCAATGATGATGTGCTCGAAGATCTGCGTGTTGCCCTTGAAGCTGGAGGAGAAGATGAAGTTCCGGCGATCTGTCAGCACAGGCGTGAAGGACCGAGGTGCTTGAATGTAGATCTCCTTGAACTTCTCAAAAACCTTCTTATCTGCATCCCACAGGTGAATCTGTGAGAAGGTGTAGTCGCTGCCCAGGGCCAAGTAATGCTTGTCCTTGAATGAGAACGGCTGGAGGATCATTGAGCCACGTGACGGAAGGGACTGAATGTCTGAGAACCGTCTGTTGGTCCACCGGACGACCTTGGAGTCCCCGATGTAGCGGGTCATGGCTAGGTAGAGCTCGTTCTTGATCTGGAATGTCTTAACGGCCACCACATCCTCCATGTTGGGGATTTCAGTGTGCACCTCAAACTGTTGAGTACCTTTGTTCCACAAGTACATGATTGGGCACTGGGAGCGGCTGGCCAAGATGAGATGGGCCTTACCATCCACGTTGACAAATTCGGCATCAGTGTCTCGGAACCATTCATGCAGAGTCTGGATGGAGTAGAAACCCTTGCTGTTCCACTTGTAAAGAGTGGACAGGCCTGCCTTTGAGCTGTCAGCGATTACAAAGAACCAGTCTTCAGCAATCTGGAAGGTCTCAATGTCATTAGGCTTGGAAATCTTAGACACCTCAATGTCCTGAAACTTGGTGAACTTGTTCTGGTCTTCATCAAACTTGTATATGTGGGACCCTCCAAAAAGCTGGGCCACAATGACGAAAATCTGGTCGTCAATCAAGACGGACTTGCATCCTATAATGGACTGTCCTGAGTTAAAAAAAGGCCACTTAATTAGTTGTCTCATATATAAGATCTTCACTATGCCATTAACCAAAACAAAGAGATGGCCATTTATAAGCATTTGTACTTTAACACAGAAAGCTGACCTGTGATATTGTCATACATCCTGAAGTTCATCTCGATGTGGTCCCACTGCATGATCATGCAAGTCTCTGCATTAGGTGCTGCGATGGCCACATAAACATCATTTTTGTAAGTGAAGGTGTCCACGGAGAGAGATTCAGACCCCACCGACTGGTGAAGGACAAAGTCTGCGAGAGGAGTGACAGTTATCACAAAAGCATCGTGCATACAATTCATCTCATCATAAGCAGCTACTTACTTTTACATTTCCACACCTACAACAGAACTGGTATCATTGCTGAAGCAATACTTCAGTACTAAATTTTATGACTTATCCAACTCTTAGGAATGGTTTCCAGTTGTACTGAGAACTTAGTTTCGTATGAAATATGTGCCTGTTTCATCTTCACCCTTTTATGTATGAATTATGAAAGCCACAGCAAGGTATTTTTCCTCAGTGTGTTTATTACTCTTTGGGCATGAAAAGAAAAACCAAAAAAATTTTTTTTTACCATGTATTTTTAAGGACTTCTTCACATATCCACTCAGGTGGACTTCATGCGTTTAAGTCTTTAACACAGCTTTTAAATAGCTGTCCACTGTAGTGACCACTATGCCTGAAAGGGTTAAGAAGTGATATTCATGCCCTGATGCATATTAACAGTGTTGAACTGTGTGGCATGACTGCTCCGTTTCTGTAGTGTACCTGAGAAAATATGCTGACAGCAGTTCATTTACCGCACAAGCACAAAGTGATCCAAGCAGCTTAACAGGCACTGGTACATCCGGAGATGTGAAGTGGTTTTATACTAGTCCTGGAAGATCCAAGCCAACAAAACATGGCTTTCCCACTAGCTGGTGACATTTCTGGATGTGCCGGCCACTCAGAAATGGGACAGAGTGAGACGACCATAGTCGGATGACAAGAGCTGAGGGAGTCACCCGTGGAGATGCAGTCGTTGTGAAGGCTTGCCAGGTCGTTGAGCCGTTTGCCCTTCATGACATCGGGGCCAGCGCAGTAGACATCAGACACCGTGGCATTGGTGTTCTTCAGCCATCCCATCAGCCACTTGGCCCGACAGTCACACTCGAAGGAGTTGCCACGGAGATCGCTGTCGAAGACAAGCAATCCAGAACTTTCAAAGCAAAACCTTTTGAAATCGCAAGTTTGATGGAGTATGTGCACTAGCCCTCCGCCACAGGTGCAGGAAACCTGGCGTCTATCCCAGTCAACACTAAGTAAAAGCGAGGGTACACTCTAAACAGGGTGCCAAGCCATCACAGGGGACACACATGTCACCAATTAATCTAAACAGCACATCTTTGAACTACAACAAGAACCAAGAACACCTGTAGTAAATCCTATATACACAGAGACAATGTGCCAACCGAACACTCACCATGCCAAGGGCTGGATTCAAACCTGAGATCCTGGATCTGTGTGGCCACAGCACCCATCCCCACCTGAACCATTATGCCACCCTCCCTCACAGACAAGTAATTTCTGTTTTAGTCTTCTACATCTACCATACCCTGTTCCTACTAAGACACCCAGCGCTCATTATTTTGATGCAGTCGGTGCCAACTGGTTTGCTTTCAGCTCACGCCAGAATTCACAGGAGACCCATCACAGACTGGAAAACAGCAGCCCATGGGTACCTGACAGGTCTGCAGGAAACCAAAAAAAGCATGCTGAGCAGGCGAAACTCTCTCGTCCACAGAGAAACAGTTTCAGCTGCGTGCTACCACCAGTGAGTCAGGGTAAAACATAGCCAACTTTTAAAGAATGATTATTCCCTGTTTTAAAGTAGGTGCCCCAGGAGGCAGCATATTATACTTGTGACATTCAAAACAGTCAAACTTCTCTCCATAATTTTAAAAGTTTCAAATGTCTTCCTCATATAATACAAACATACACATTCTGGTACAGGCCATTACTGAATGTGGACTGGTCATCGCAGACCCACCGAACTCTACAGAAGGTGATCCGAATGTCCACTTACAGCTCTATCAGGGAGTCCAGATCGATGAACACGTCCCTCGGCAAAGCCTTCAGGTTATTGTTCGCTAAAGATCTGCAAAAGCAGCCATGTAAGCAACTCAGCAGGCGCTCAGCATTGGGGGGGACTTCCCCCCAAGGATGACGGCGATGATATCAACCGTGCCGACACAGCTTGCGGCCACGGCGGTGACTTACAGGTGTGTCAGGTCCCGCAAGCCTCGGAAGGCGTGTTTGGTCGTCGTCTCGATCTTGTTGCTTTCGATGAATCTGAAAAGTTCAAACAGTGTCTTTCAGCAAGTGTAACAACAGCAGAGGGCCACCTGATTTGAAAAGCAGTCTGACTACATGGAAGACAGGAGAAGAAGGACATCATCATGATGAAGGGTAACAGGGCACTCAAGGGATACATCACTATGTCTAACTTTTGTGTGTTTTTAAATATTGCTGTGAATACTGAACTCCCTAAGAAAATCTGCAGGTTGGACAAAAATGTCAGTCACACACACACTGCAGAACCACAAAATTTATATTTCTGTACAACAAATTAAACATTTATGTTTATCAAAATTTTAAAATATTACAGTATACTGTAATGCTTTAATACTACTGATTAACTACTGATGCATTTTACTATATAGCTACACAGTTCAACATGAGTATATTTTTTTTCATTAAAACTGCATAAAAAACAATGGTCTTTGTGGTTGGATTCATGGCCACATACACTCACTGGCCACTTTATTAGGTACACCTTGCTAATACCGGGTTGGACCCCCTTTTGCTTTCAGAACTGCCTTAATTCTTCGTGGCATGGGTTCAATAAGGTGTTGGAAACATTCCTCAGAGATTTTGGTCCATATTGACACGATAGCATCACGCAATTGCTGCAGATTTGTCGGCTTGCACATCCATGATGCGAATCTCCCGTTCCACCACATCCCAAAGGTGCTCTATTGGATTGAGATCTGGTGGCTATGGAGGCCATTTGAGTAAAGTGAACTCATTGTCATGTTCAAGAAACCAGTCTGAGATGATCTGAGCTTTGTGACATGGTGCATTATCCTGCTGGAAGTAGCCATCAGAAGATGGGTACACTGTACTCATAAAGGGATG
>JABJVR010000043.1:1030967-1046561 GCA_025773905.1 Chitala chitala | reverse complement strand
ATCTAGATGCCTAAATGCATTGAGTTGCTGCCATGTGATTGGCTAATTAGCAATTTGTGTTACCAAGCAATTGAACAGTGTATGTTTGACAGTTTGATCGAAATACGCCAATCAACACTCCCAACCCTCCAGGCTCCCTAGGAGAATCCCAGAATCAGGTAGGTAAATTGGCCAAAAGAGCTAGATCCATTGACGGCAGCTGTGACCCATGTGTGAGACTCACTTTTCCAACGTGTCCCATTGCCAGCTTATGTGTCACCTGCAGACACCAAACATCCCTCCCTGTTTACCACCATCGCTGGTGCCCGACAAAACACATTTTTTAAGTAAACAACAACTTACAGATATTCAAGGTGTGGAAGGCCAGAAAAGGCATCGTCTTTTATGGTGGTGAATGAATTTGAATTAAGAAGCCTGTGGGGGAAATAAAAACAACACAGCATTAGCTTTAGAATGATGGCAAGTTAAGTCTTGCAAGTGATGCCAATGCCATGGGGAGGAATCGCATCTTTGTGGCTGAATTATAGTAGGTGTATGTTCTGTGCTAGGTTTGTGCGGCTGCCATTTTTCCATAATCTCCCTGTGTTTCCATGGTTTCCCTGCTCCCTCGGTGTACTAAACTTCCCTTAGGTTGTTCACTCCTCTGTGAATGCATGCGCGTTTGTGTGAGGGCAGCACTGTGAACCTTTGTACACTGTACATCCTGATATAAACATCAGATTACCACAACCTTAAACGGATAAGCAGTTTTTGAATATGGGTGCATGAGTACATAAACTGTACAGATATAAACATAAAAAACATCACTACTTTTAAGCAGTAAGGTGTTCAATGTAATGTGTGATGGATAAACTGATGATTAGACAAATTACCATCCATTTTGTAAATAAATTTGTCACTCGGGAAATGCAATGTGACTTCTGAAAGTAATTTAAAGGCATTTATCAACCTCTGTTTAATGGCATGTTCATTATATATTATTTAATGGAATCAGACCAGCCTGAAAACTCCTGACATGGTTCACAGCTCAATAAACGGGGTTTGTCCACATGAAACAAATATGAAATATTCATTAATTTTCCATACCACTTATCCTGTTAAGGGTCACAGGAAGCCTGGAGCCCACCGCAGGAGACACAGGGTGGAGCACCAACCCACCACAGGGCACACACACACACACACACACAATTTACAGACACCAGTCAACCTAACCCACATGCCTTTGGACCATGGGAGGAAACCAGAGGAACCCAGAGAAAACCCACCAAGCACAGGGAGAACATGCAAACTCCACGCACACAGACCCAGGGCAGGAATCAAACCCCAGGCGTGGAGGTGCAAGGCAACAGTGCTAACCACCACGCTGCCTATATTTAAAATACTTATGCTAATTTCAGTTTATTACGTATTATGCATCAGTATGAAAATAAATATTGATCCTAAGATCTTATCATTCGATGGAAAAACGTGTTACTTGCTACCACATAAGATCTGTGGTGTTGCTCTTAGAGCTCAGATGTGGTACCCAGTCAACTAAACAGTAATCCCATGTAACCCCCCTGTCATCAAAATACTTGGCTCCCTGAATTGATTACCAGTTCTTGCATCCCTGTTTTAGCAGAATAATCCTCTTGCCGTGCGTGGTGTGCAGTTTTAAATAATGTTTGGTTTCTGTAGGCAGACTATGTAACACATGGAACAGTGGCGCCACAGTCTGACTGAAAATGGTAATAGTGACGATTCCTTGTGCTTTTCCTTCTGAATAACCGGACAGCAGGGGGTGTCAGCACTTAAGAGCCAATGCAGAAATCCACTCTCAGCACAGTAAACTGTGCTTTCAGAATAAACGTTAGACAAAATATTCAAATTAGACAAAATATTGCAGGACACTGAGGGAAAATAATTACGGTTTATCTTTAAAAATACCGGACAACTACCTTTTAATTGACTGCACCATGTACTGTAAAATTTGCTCATATTTATCATACTCTTACTTTCTGTATTTGTTACCTTAAAACCACTAGATTGCCAGTTAAGTACACCCGTACAATAAGGGAGACGCATTAAAACTGCTTATTGCAAATGTTCAAAATATAGTGTATCAGCACCTTCCCAGCGGCATTTTTGCGCCTGTAATTATTAGTGTTAATATTGATTTAGATACTAGCCAAAGCTTGCGCTGAAAAATGCTGATGAAGGTAGATATGTGGTCTCTTTTTAAGGTGCAGTAAGGCTGTTCTTTAAGTTCTTTCCAGTAATATATTAAACGCTGAAAATGTGTAACAAATATACCCTCCCTGCTGGGATTATAGATCGATAACAGCCTTCGTTTTCGTACCTCCTGATGGTTATTTTCTCTGCGGTAACTTTTTATTTTTTACCCTAAGGTCTGCGTTATCAACCACAAACAATGCATTCGTTCTATCCGCACACATTGACACTACGCGCCGATAATGAAACAAATATATATATAAATATTCAAGCCCATTAAAAAGTTTACTTACAATAGCTGCAAAGACGGCATGTGGGAAAACATGGCCTCCTTAATTTCGGGAAAGGTCCCGTTGACTATACTCCTGAAAAAATAAATATCGTAGTAAAACAACTATTAATTCAGGGACATTCAAATACCCGGGGTGAACGTCATGATCAGAGGTCATAAATAAGGTCGACAAAGAATCAAATTATACATAAAAAAATATATACTCGACAACTTTAAACGAGAACGCCCTGTGACACATGTACTGCATCTATACGTGTATAGATGCGGTATATACGTGTAATATACGTGGATTGTAACATACTGTATAAATATTTAATTCCACACTTCAAACTGTATCTTTTTTGAGGGGTGACAAACCCACTTGCCGAATTATGGAAAACTACAAGCAATAACTTGCTGAATTAACTAAACCTCAATTTACAGATTATACTTCGCTGTTACATTAATGCGCAATAATATTAGCGGTTTTGTAAGCGAACGGATCACTTACAGTGAGTTGATGTCGTTCGGTACCATCCGTGGGACGGAGGCAGGTCCAACACAAATAATAGACTCTCTGGAGCAAGCGCACGCGGAAGGGCATCTGAAAGCCTTTTTAAGATGAACTGACAAAGACAAATGCAGGAGTATGAAGGAAAACAGCGACCAGTGCTTGATGACCGACAGCATCGTGCGCTCCAGAGGTGGAAATGCGTGGTGAGAAAGGGACGCCAAAGCAAGCCGACTCGCTTTCCAGCTCGCTCTGTGCAGTGCAGCACAGAATCCTGACATCAGCAGATCAGCTGCAGCCCTTTTGGCCGAATTATTCATTATTTATTCATGCGAATTATTTATCCGGCGCAGCACGCAAGTTTTTGGTTGGCAAACGGCCTTCAGATGCATATTCAAAAAGCGATATCATTAGTCTCCAATAAGCGGAAAATGAATATGAACGGAGCTGCAAAATTGACAGTGTTTTTTCAGGCAGCCCATCTTCTCTCAACGTTTTGAGAAAGTAGACTGAAACGTTAGCCGTTTAGTGACATGGTATCTTACTTATTCATACGGACTCACAGAGGTCTATGTACTAGACATTTAGGTAGTTATTTTAAAATCTGTTTCCCCAAGGGAGGCATTGCTATGTAGACATTCGTTGTTAATATAGGATTGAATGATTTCCTTGTGGTCTATCTTTAATTACTGACACTATGAAGCATGTGTAGAAACCTGTGAAAATCATGTGTCCATAGTGTAACAAACAGGCCTGGAGATTCATGTGCAATAGAGAATGACCTGTAATTTAGTGTTTCTGTTTACCATTAAAATTTTGACAACTATAAAAGGACTAAGAATTGGAATTCCATTACAGGTAGGACATGGGGGACCATGTGGTTCTCCGAAATATGTTCCCTGACAGGAGTAAAATTGTACTTGGTTGTTACACAAGGGAAGGAAAAACATAACTGAGCTGTAATTTGTCTGGCAGCGATTTTCTGAAAGATGCAATTAAATGTTGAGGAAGGCCCAGTGAGTAAAGCTATTCTGAAGAGTTTGCGCCATGACTGCTGTAAATTAAGTAGTGCAATGTATTCATCTCACAGCACACGCGTGCACACACACACACACACACACACGTTACATCACCACAGGGCTTGACACAGGTCAACTGGGAGAAAAGGCGAGGGCATAGGAATCGTGGCGAACGAGGCCAGATGCACTGAGCAGTGGTGTCTGTGACACGACTGATGAGGGCTGAGGTGAAGGCTGATCGTCAGGGTTCGAAGACCAGCCTTCAGGGTCCGAAGGCTGTCCATCAGAGTTTGAAGGCAATCTTTCAGGGTACGCCCCTGGGACAGTGAAAACACCACCGTAATCTACTCCTGAAAGCTGTTGGTTGAGACACCACTTAACATTTCCCCTGGTGAACCATGTGGTGAGTTCCTAGTGGAGCTCACGTGGGAATAGGTTGTAAGGCCATGAATTCAGTGGCCTCACCTCATTTCCTGAGCAGGAAAGCTCATGAGCAAATTAGACATTATATCCATAATTCCATATTTGTACTTGCAATAATAATAATAACAATAACGATGATAATAATATTAGAGAGCTGAAAACAAAACCCATACGTGAAAAAGAGAAAGAGCCAAAGCGAATGCCCCTTAGCGATTAGCAGCTATAAAAGCATGGCAGGGGCAGTGTGCTTGTGGAACATCTGTGCAGAGTCAGCAGCGGTCTTTGAGAAGAGGCAGGCATCAACAGGGAATTGTGCCTCGTCAGCTACCAGAGAGGGAGAGCTACATTATTGTATGCGTGTGTGTTAGGGGGTGGGGATGTCATATCATTATAAATGCTGTAAGAGGGAACCACTGGAGAAGCAGTATGGCATGATAAACAAAGGAAGGGATGAAGGGGTGGTTGCTTCAAGGAACTGCACCTGTGAAAAGTTTGCATGAGAGTCACACAAAAGTCCTTGCAACTGACTCTTCAGCAAATTTATGTCATGTTGTCCTGTCACAGCCCAAATTGCATTAAATAAACCATTTGTCACGTTGAATCAAAATGCCAATGTCATTTTGCCTGAGATAACATTTTCAAAATGAAATTGTTCAAATGGTACTTAATGGTGGTTGGAGAAGATTGTGTTGTTTTGGCACAGGGAGTGTTTACATAAACAACATGTGAAATGGACTGATGCACATCAAAGGTGGAATCTGTCAGAGTGTCTGAACCTTTATTGCATGTGTCAGAGGGCCTGCTGAAGTGGTTGTGTACAATTAGGAATAACCAAGGTGCAAAACACTGGAGGCTGCCGAAGGTGTTGGACCCGCTAATTCACCCTTTGGCCAGCCTGAAAGCATCAAAATTAGCATGACCTCAATGTTCGGTAAACAGCTGTGCATGAGCTGGTCCCTCAAATTACCACCGAGTATTTTGCACCATTACTGTAAAATACAGTATGGTTTGCTTTTTCTGTTTGATTAGACTTCATATCAATTAATTCCAAAATTACTCTGACATATCATACAAAACTTTTTTTTGCACATATTTTAGCATGAATGCATTTATTATTGCCCGTATCCCAGGGCACAAATGGCAGCTGCCCAACTTCTCTTCCTCCTGGAAGCTCCTACTGAGTGGCAAGACAAAGCCGAATCAATACATCCAATCGCATCCTGCCACGCGCCAGCTTGCGCACCCAGAACACGCTCAGCACATCGCCGGCTGTGTCCAGCACTGAGTACTGAGGAAGCTCACGGGTACACTATGCTGCTGACCTTAACCAACGGGGCCAGCTAACCATCTTGTCAGCACAGCAATCTGCTAGGGTGTGCAGGGAGAGAAGATGAAACACCTGAGGTGGCATTCAGGGACTCACTGTCACACTCAGTTCTGGTAAGGCTCCCGGGAAGCAGAGCATAAGAGATCGGACTTACAGGCAGCCTTTTTCTCTGTAGGCTTACTTTTCCGTGATTGACACATGTGTATCAGTAATCAACTGGCTGGTTTATCTTATTGGAATCTCTCCCTTAACATCACTTTATAATAGGTGATCTTATGAAGTTCTATCATGAAAGTTTAATGTATGGCGTGATGATGAGCCTAATGGCGATGTCTGGTTTTCTTGCATACCTCTGCATATTGATTTGCGTGTATCCTGGGCAGGGGGTTAGATTGATTTTCAGAAAACACTGCCAATTTATTCCCCCAAATCACTTCCAAATGTTGTCATTTCATTAATGAATTAAATCATAATTAATTTATTCAGTTCTATAGATGGGACACTAGTATGTGCAAGATTTAGAGTTATCCGCAATTATGTTGTATTATTACGTGAGTTTTTTGTGCAGGTGAATGAAAAATACATACATTTTTTTAAGTTTAAAGACAGGCCTAGAGGCGAATGCATAATATTACACCAATAGCTCATTAATGTTCTTGCAAAGCCATTTGTTAATATTTGTAGCATTTCATTTTTTTCCAGCAAATACTTTTATAATCTGATAAGAAGATATATATTGACATTGTTTTTGGCATTGCTGGATTAGCTATAGAAGATTAAAGTTGCTGTAATCCCAACAAATTTTTAATCTAGAATTGACATAAAACTTTATTTGATCAACTGGTCACACAATCTGTTTAACTGGCTTTGGTGCATCATTGGTGGAAAGTCTGAAGACCAAGCTACAAATACACAATTAAAAATCATTAAGGAAAAAGTGTAGCTCTGCATAGTTTACCTATATTATGTTTATACATATATATATATATATATATATATATATATTAAATACAGGACTGTATTGATTATAAGTGCTTAATAAAGTGAAATGAATTGAAATGCAGTAGTTTTGAAATCCATTTCATTGGTGCTCCGCAGTACACTGCAGAAGTCCAGGACGTTCCTCGTTTGGTTGGCTAGACTCCCAGACTCCAGCAGCACTTCTGAGCACAGTTCTTATCAACTGCAGAAATAGGTTACAAGATTTGTCCAAATATTCCGTGCCTGAACATTAACTTTGCAAGCTGCTCTGGGTAAAATACGCAGTACACAAGTGATGCCTCCTGTGTTGTGGGAGAAGAGAAGAATACAGCAAAGGCAACAATGACATCATACATAGCACTTGCAACCTGCGTTTAGACAAGGATGTACCCTTGTGAGTGTGTGTGTGTGTGTGTGTGTATGCGTGTGTGACTTTGTATGTTCAAGACACTTTCTCCGCTCATGCAGCTGTTCAGCTGGGTCTGCCTATATGTTTAGCTGCTCTGTAAACTCCGCTTCTGTGTTCAGCTGTTTTGCTGGGTATGCCTCTGTGTTCAGCTAGAAATGCAAGCCCACGACAAGGCAGTTCCGCTCGTCTCCCTTCCATTCACTGGGCAGTGGGTGTTTCCTATTAGTACGGAAACCCAAAGTGCACCAGCACATCCCCGATTCGCTTTAGTGATGTCACTGCCCCCATACCTCTCACCTCAGCCAGATGATTAAAAAATAATAATAACAAAAGAAAAGGGATGTCCCCATCCACCCATGCCTGACATTTTATTGTTGACTGTATGAAAGCAAGATAGCAGTAATTTATAGTACAATATGTAATGCTGACAAGGCACAACAGCTCCTCAGAAGAAAAGTGGCTGTAAAATTTCACAGATACCTTATTTGAACAGGGCATACACACAAGTAACAAGAAAAGGAAGTGCGTGGTTACAGTATCAGGGGCTTGATGAGAATGGAGTTCTCATGGTTTCAGGGAGCTATTGAAAAACATCTAATGAATAACCCAAAGCAGTACAAAGGTGTCTGTTGGAAGTAATATCGGTGCATCACTGGCATAAAGAACAGAAAGTTTAAGCAAACACACTGTCATAACACAGATGAAAAAGTATATTAGAACTAATACTGCTGTCTTATAAAATGAATACTGGGGAGGAAAAGATTCAGTAACAAGGTACGATTAGCCTGTATACATCTAGTTAGCAATCGATGGTCTTACATCACAGGAACAGCCGTGATACAGCCAGCCAGCAGGAATGCAGAAACAAACAATCAGCTTTCCAAATCACAGTCGGCAAAACAAGGATGTGATACAATATTACTCTGGGTAAATTTGTTCCTGAAGAAAAATTCACATTGGGTATCATTGGAAGAAGGGGTCGTGATTAAAATATTAAGTTAGTAACAAATGATAAATATTGTTAACAACCTGGAGGCCATTATACATGGTTAAGCCTGGGATGAAATCTATAAATATGATCTGTTTCTTAATGTTTGGATTAAAACCTAATTGTGTATTTGGCAATAGAAAAATGATTTAAAACTCCCATGAGACACCCACAGGCACAGAGCTGTAATGCCATGCAGTTGGTGCTAGGAAGTCATTGCATGTTAGATGTGGATGAATGTCTTCATATCAAAAAGCTGTCGATTTTCAGCCTTGAAATATCAACGTTAATTATATAATTTCATTCCATAGTCAGAAAAGTCACAAAAGATAAAATAATGAATATATCCACAGTGTTTAATACATTATAGAACATACATATTTTACAAAAGGTCCAGTCCTATAAATGGAAATTGAAACCTTACACAATTATTTAAATTATCTAGTAAAAATCTGGTCTCCATTTTGACATTGCCACCTAGTGGAGACAGGAGATTCCAACTCTGTTTTTAGAACGTAAGTGAAGAATGTAAGTAAAAGTGAGTCACGTACACCAATAATTCTGATGGACAGTGGTCAGTACAGCTGTGGGCTCTCCTTTTCAGCCTGGCCTCATAGTCTTCTTAATTTACAAGGTTAAGCATTGCTCATCTGTGTGTCCAGGTGCTCTGGGACACTGAGCGAAGTATGGTAAAAGGCAGCTATTGCTGACGGCATGGTTTTACACACCTGTCCAGGCAGGAGAGTGAAATTGTAGGTTGGGGGTGGGGGGGCAGAGGCTTTAAGAACAGTGAGAGGACACATCCAGAAGGGGGAGACAGACATAAGAGCAAGGAAACAACAAGAAGATAATTTTAAAAGAAAGAACTGGAAAGTGAGATCAGAAAAAGGACAAAGGAAATTACAAAACTTCAGTAGCAGGAAATTTGGAAAATAGGCAGGAACCCATGAAGAAGGAAAAAGTGTGGGAAAAAGACATTATAAAATCCCACATGCACATATAAGACATAGTTATCAACTTTAATGTCACTCAAAACAGAATTAGAAGAGAGAAAACTATTTCAAAGATATATAAAAAATCATAAACAAATAGTATAGCATGTTTTCTTATTTTATTTACCTAAGCAAACATGTCTGTCCCAAGTTTCAAACGTGGCATTTCTCTGAAGCCATGGTCCATTTGCCTATTGGCTATGCCAGAAAATGCATCGTCCTTCATTAATAATCCTAAATACTTCATGTACAACTGAGAAAAAGGTATTTCTGTTATATCAAGTTATAAAATGCAGTTGACGAGTGTTATAACAACTCATTCTCAATACATAACAATTTGATTGTTACTCACCTGGTCAGTGCATTGCAGTCATATGCATCCTTAAGAGGCCAGCAAGTACAACGGGCCGGGGGGCTTTTGGCCAAATACAAACATGAGAATCTGAGAATTAGTTGTAGTGGTAAAAGGTACCACTGTAGCCCTCCTGTTTGATCTCTACTTTCAGAACAGAGCTAAGCCAAGCAGCCCTTTACAACAGTGCCATCGACTGATAATCGAACCAAATGTACATCTGAGCACGCAGTGCTTCTAATTCCCAACTCAGGACTGTAAGGCAGCTGCTTATAGGTCCGTTATATGAAGAATCAGGAGCATTTGCATGAGCGCAGGACGTACAGGAACGGCCGTGAAACCGGAGATACGACCAGACTGCAAGGCTGTGCTCTTGTAGATGCTTTAGGTCAGTGCAGCTAGAAGCTACTTCACAACACCCTGAGGTCACCAGAAGGTCACAGTTCCTGAGACGAGCATGAAACTGTAACTCTGGGCCCAGTAGCATCAAACCACAGATGCCTTTCATGGTGCACGGTATCAATGACAGCCTAGTGTTTTTTTTTCAAAGGTACAACTCCATCTACTCCAATAGCTGGAACGCTGACAATATGGTTGGTGTAACTGAGCAACAATGAGGTCATATTAATGTTGATTCATAGGCTTCATATTACATATTTTTGTAATATCTCAAAAGTTAGTCACAATGTTATGTCATGCTTTAACGTTTCCCACCAAAGATATCCTTTCCCTTTTAAGAGACCCGGACCCTCCAATCATATGCACAGATGAAACATGAAACGCAGTTGTGCTCACAGCGTGATTTCAGCAGATTGTAGTTAGCATGTAATCCAGGCAGTGCAAATGTTGTGATGATATATAAAGGTCATAGGTCAGGAATTATATTTATATAGACTTTTACAAGTGTTTTTGCATGTGTATGATTTAAATGACCAAATTAGTTTACATTAAAAATGTAATATGTACATACATACATATATACATATATACACATATATATGTATAAATAAATCTATAAAAATAATCTTTCACATACTTTCCTGTCTAAAGGTCTAAAGGTGGAAAATCAGAAACTACACACACACACACACACACACATACACACACACACTCACACACATACATATCACCATTATGCTCAATATGAGGTGTTCTGTGAAAATAAATTCTGTTTTGGGCCCAAGTGCCACTGGCCTAAGATCTTAATATAGCATCTCAGACAGCCACATTAATCTGGCACCTACTGTAGCTCTGACACTGCACTCCGACCTACTGGCTCCAGGCACCCAGAAAACTGCTGCAGCTCAGCTGCCTCGGTGTTATTAACATTACTGTGGACAATAAGGGTTCCAGAATGTTCCAAGTGCCTAGACAGAAAAGTAAAAGCTCAGGAAAGCTATTCAAAGAGCTACATTTTCTTTTGATTAAACATATTTATGTATTTGTGTCTTTAGAACAAAATACCTAAATTTAAGTTATTTTGCATTATAGCTATGTGCTTCAATGAAAATACACTTTCTGTATTGTATGGTGTTACTTTGTTGCAGTAAATTTCCCATCTAGACATAAGACCACCCCAGAGTTGAGACAAGATGTCCATTTACAAGATGTCCATAGAGGTGTTTGTAAGTCTCAGGTTTTTCTTTAATTAAAGCAAATACATAATGAAACCCATTAACTCAGCCACTAAGGTGGAATTCAGCCAGTAAGGTGCCGGTCCCAAGCCCGGATAAATGGGGAGGGTTATGTCAGGAAGGGCATCCGGCGTAAAACCTGTGCCAAATCAAACATGCGGTTCACATAATGAAACCCATTTGTTTTAATTTAAATATATTTTGACCATTACCATCAAGGGAACCTACCTATTTCTTCTATGCAAATTTGCATTTTGCACAAAATTGTTCAGATGAGAATACCTTTTACAGAACTGTTTTAAAACACATTGACCAAAACTGTTTTAAATTACTGAGTGTTAAAAACAGACTTTTAAAATTATTACAGGAACAAGGATGATGGTAAAGCATCACCAAATTGTTTTATATAATCTTATGTTAGTGAAAACATATGTATCTAAATATATACTGTAACTTACTGTGCTTATGTACAACAAGCTTCTTAGTAAACATTCACCAGTATTCTAAGCCTATTCTGGTGGACAACACAATTTTGAAACCTTCAAGCTATCAGATGCATCACATTTAAGGGACTGATGTTAACATTAATCCCTTTAATTTAAATTTAGAATCACCCATATGTGAACAGAGACACTGATACCGTGGAAGTTCTCCAGCAAAAGGCATGTTCACCACAGTTCTGCGATTTCTCTCTTTAACGTTGTGAATTTTTTCCACACGGCTGAAAGTTTTTAAAACTGCATTTTTTTAACTACTAAGTTGGCAACAAGTTTTAGGTGTTGCGAAAACCTCCAGAACGTTTGACGTGTTCAGCTGCCACTCAGAACTATGCTCTTGCCAAAGCTGTATTATTTCTGTATGCTACTAGATACGTTATACTCATGTGCAAATAAAGTTCTAATGATGTTTTGCGAAAGTACTTAGAAAAAGATTATATGCAGCCATTTCTAAAGTTTCAGTCTGAGCTATAAAACATTATTTCACCAACAGCATCAAAGTATTGCATGTGGACCAACAGTAATATGCTCTTATCAAAGGTATTTACCTTTATAAATGTCTGGATAGATAGCAGCTGCCTGTAAAAGAAGTAAATTACTCTCACTTACATTCCAGATAGTCACACCATCACCTGACTTGGCAGTCATCATATATCAAGAGTTTCACTATGACATAAATACGATACATCCTCTGTCTCGTGGAATGAGGCTATGTCATATCTTCACACTGACTGAACACTCCACCTGAGGTGTGTGACTGCAGATATGGCAGTGGTGTAAAGCATCAGAGGTTACCTACATGCTCTGGTATTCAACAGGCATGTGGTCATACAACTAAACCTGTGCCAGGAGAAGACACCCTCCACACTCTCTTTGCCTTCAGGCAAAAGTGTGTACAATGCTCTCAGACCTGCAGCAGCTGCCTCAGCTTTGCTCCACTTACAGGACAGCAGGACTTTGGATCACTACATCCAATCCAACAATCAGTCCAGCAACCGTATCCAATCCAATGCATCCAATCCAATGACTAATTCAATGGCTGTCCAATCCAGTACATTCAATCTGATGGCTAATCTAATATCTGTATTCAATCTAGTGCATCCAAACAACAGCCAGTCCAATTATTGTATCCAGTCCAATACATCCAATCTAGTGGCCAGTCCAATGACTTTATCCAATCCAATGCATCAAATCCAACGCCTTGTCCAACAACTGTCTCAAATCTAATACATCGGTTCCAATGGCTGTATCCAGTCCAATGCATCTAATCCAACAGCTGTATGTTCTACAAAAGACTAGTTTCAAGTGTGCCAGCCTTGTTGCTGAACACCACTGAAATTATATTTTTCAGTCTATGGCTATGTGTGTAGCAATAAATCAAATGGTTTACAGCAGGGATAAGAAGGCATTATGATGAAAAGTACAATTGTTTTAGATTCCCTCAATAGGTACAACCAACTGGATCATCAGCACTTATCTAGATGCATAATTAGTGATCATTTAAAAAAACAAAAAGATCTTTAATCTGTAACAGTCAGTGCTGGTTTTAGGGAAGGCTGTTTTAGAGAACAATGTACTTAAAAATTTAGGAAGCATGTAATTTGATTAAACATTAGATGATGTTTATTGATTTTCTCAAATTGATAATTTTGTTCTGAGTCACAGGAGGCTTGAGCCCTAATACGGGTCACTTGTCTTAAGGCTGGGTACTACCTGACTGGACACCAGCCCATTGTAGGACGTTCACTCATGCATATTCTGAGGGCCATTTACACTCCTTAGTTCATCTCAAACGTACTCAGACTGTGGAAAGCAGACCAGATGGAGGAAACCCACACAGGCCCACACACAATCAAAGATGTGACTCAGTTGGTAGTGCTGGTGCCACACAACATCTTTGATTGTGTGTTTGATTTAGCGAGTACTAAATTACCCAAATACAGCATGCTCTTACTGTCAGTGTCAACTAATTAAACCTACTTTTTATAGAATGTGTACTCATTCACACTACATATTAATTATTATTCATAAACCGTAACACAGACATCACAGTTTAATCTGGAAATTTAAATATATATCTGGACAATCACTTTCATATCACTATTCAAATACATATGTTCATATATACTATGGTATTATTACTGTATTTTTGTATTTTATTGTGTTGGTGTGACTCTTTTCATTCTTGTTGAGTAGAGAGCAGCTGTAACAAGGCAAAGCAATTTCCCTTTGGGATTAGTAAAGTTCTTTGAATCTTGAATCCTGAATTTAAAGAGTGTAAAACAAACATGGATGTACTTTTCGTGTTCAAAATGAATTAGTATTCTGTGTGCAAGCTTCATTAATGGTGGCAATGATTTAGCACCTGCTCTCTTAATGCAGCCCCTGAAAGAAATTGATATCCTCATACTTGCACAGGCAAGCCCACTTTTTAAATAGCTGCCTAAACTTATCCTACTTGCAGAGGTAATTTAAACCTGGCCTTGACTACTTTCACTGAGAGAAACGGCAAAATGAAACAAGGTACCTGATGTGTATAAGCTACACACTGGGAAACTGAGGCAGGCAGGCAGAATATAACTGAACTTTTCAGCATCCTGCTGCAAATCCTGAAAAAAGTGGGTGGAGCTAGAGGACCCTGTCCGTGCCAAAATAACAACAGCTGTTGCCTGGGATTCTGCCCACTGTCAGTCTGTCCTGTCAATCAGCTCTATAGCTGCCCCAATGCAGGGAATGGTGACAATTTTCTGGGTCACGTGACTGCTCTAGGGCAGGAGAAAATGTTTAATGCACATTTGTGTACAATGCAAGCCTGTGTATAATGTACGTTTGTTATCTCGAGTGCTGCTATAGGAAGCCTACAAGCGCAAGGGGAGAAGCTCCACACAGTGCTACAAGCCAAATTTGAACCACCACACTTGAGGTGTGAGACTAATACTAGTTCTAAACAAGTTAAAATTTCAGTCAAGCATTCACACACCTATGCTATCAGTTTCATATCATATACAAGGGGAATCATGCTAACATCATCTTGCAGGTCTTACAGTTAGAGACTGGGCTCTGATAATGCCTAACACAAGCTTTTGATTTTAAGTACCTTTTACTTACAACCATAACTGTTAGATTCAAGATGTCTGACCTAAGCATGGAGGGATTTACACCAAGAGACGCTTTTCGTGCTTCTTCCATGCTCAAACACATGCTGTCAGGTCTAAATCTGTGTGCTCGTCACAGGAATCATGCTTTGTCACATGTCACAGAGTGAAGGAAAGGTCAACATCAAGCTGTTTGTCAGCAAGTTGCACCAACTCATGGGCTCAGAGGTATGGGCCTTTGGGAGGTGCGTTACTAGGTGTAAACTACTGAGAAAGGTCAACACCGTCCCTGGACCTGGTGGTGTTTCGTTAGGGCTGAGCACCAAGACAAAACAACATCAGTGCCAAAGTAAGCAAGGACCGTGCAGCACACCTCTTCCCTCATCCCATTAAAGTCTACAGTTAAAATCTAATAAAAGGATAAACAAAATGTCTGATCACACTTGCACATGCGACTTCCTACATGCATTCAAGTGCCAAACTGAATTCACTATTTTGCTGCACCAGGTCCTCTAGCTAAGCCAGACTGAGGCCTTTAATGCTAGCTCAGGTGAAATGTTGAGAAATTGTAGAAGGAAGAGATAACTACAGAGGAAAAAACTAAAGACCAAATCCTTAAGTCACTACTGAAATACTAACATGAAAGTAGCCTGGTGGCTCATTGGGTGGAACATCAGGCTGGGATGTAGACATCTCCCAGTTCCCAACCCAGTCACAAGGCATGTCCCTGAGCAAGATGCTTTGCTCTAGCTCCCTGGGCACTGAAAAACGGCAGCCCACTACTCCCCCAGAAGATGGCTTAAATGCAGAAAATTGATTTCACTGTTGTGGGGCTAATAAGGGATTAATAATAATAATAATAATAATAATAATAATAATAATAA
>JABJVR010000043.1:999715-1030867 GCA_025773905.1 Chitala chitala | reverse complement strand
TAATAATAATAATAATAATAATAATAATAATAATAATAACAATAATAATAACAATAAAAAGGAAGTGTAAGGCAAGACACAAGAATCAATCAATGACAGAGCCACTGAACCTTGCTCTTAGAAAAGCAGAAACTTAACTGAGCAGCTAGGCTCCACCCACCTAAGTTTATATATCACATATATATCGTCGTGCATTTGGTAATATTTTATCTGTTTTGCGCTTCTAAGTACAGTATTCTCGTTTTGTTTTCTTTGCAACTTTTAAATAACGTTGTTTTATAATTGTTAGCACACGTGGTCGCGTTACTAAGACAACGACAAGGTCTTCTTTCTACCGCTATGGAGCACCTGATGGCATGAAGCTGACGTGGGCCAGCTACTTTTGGAAGTCAATCTGTTTGTAACCCAGCCATGTAAACTAAGAATGAAATCACGATCCTTTATGATTGTTCTGCGAGTGTTTGTGTGAAACATGCTCAGAGCATATCATCTTTCTACTGCTGTCCTGTGCTGTCCTCAAGTGAACCATTTACCTGGAAGCGCGATTATAACAGGGAGACCATAGTGTGTTTCGTTGTCATAACAGCAACATTTGAGTATTGTTTTCACGTTTTCATAGAAGATTTGTTTAAAACTTTTGTTTTACTATTATCCTTGAAAACTCTCACTGACGTTTCGCTCAGAAACAAGTTTATTTATTTGCGCAATCATAGCTCGTTTCCCTGGACCAGCGTTGGAGCAAATTTCCAGTGGTGTGTTTGTTTAATAGATGTCACGATGTAACTTCGATTCGAATACTGTGATTTATTTGTCATAGTGTATTTGAAACTTTAATGTAAAAATCATGTAAATATTGTCTGCTGTGTGGACGCGTCCCCCGTACCGGTCCCTACATTTTGTTTTAAAGTACAAGAATGCCATGACAACTACCCAGATGGAAAAAAAATATACACTGTCATCTACTATATCTACGAATAGATTTTGCGCTACTGTTTGTGCTACTGTTTCAGGCACGTGCACAAAGTACAACTCTAAAATCGAACGGTAATTCTATGATCAGCAGTGTTTACTCTGACCCAGATTCTATTCAGGCTAAGTGGTTGGAATGTGAAAGAGTATTTAGTCTGTAACGCAAAGGATGCGCTAAAGGGCGTATATTTTTCTACTTTGGCATTACGTCATATGGAAAAAACACATCACATCTGCGTTAGTGAAGCATGATGACAGGAGATAAAATGGGAGCTTTGAATCTTGCTTTACTACCGCTGCACTGAATATCGTGGTGCATTAAATGAGCAAATCACAAGCGTACTAGTGAAAGTCAGGACTTTAGTAATTGAAAAGTCCTGACTTTCACTAGTAGGCATGTACTATAATAAATATAACATAGTAATAAATATAACATTTATTAATTGTTTATAATGTTGAAATTAAAATAATTAATCTTTTATCTTTAAAGTAATTCTGAAGTGTTTTAATGAAATTCGTCAGACATAATCTGAAGGAAGGATAGCCGACTCTGGTGTAGGTAAAAAGTGACATGGATTTTTCCAAGAAAGTGAGCTGTTCATTAATTTAAGTGCTGAACTCTGTTGGCTTAAACAAAGCCGGATTTCAACGAAAACATAGGCTTAATTGGTAAATGTAATAAATACTGAGCACATTTATTTATGAATGTCTTTCGTATATGAAAGTAAAACGTGCAGATCAGTATCCATTAACAGTGAAATTTGACGTAAGTGTACCGTATAGGCCTACGTTAAGCTTTTTTTTTTGCTTGTTTAAAGTTCGTGTTATGCTTTGTGTATAAAAATATTATTTACTATACTTATCTACTTTTCCACCACCTCAGTATCCAAACTGTTTTGCATTGTGATTGCGTTTGTTTGTTTTTCCAAATTTCTAAAGTTAGTTTTGGAAATTTAGCATAAAAAATAAAATCGGTAAATATATATTCATAAACTTCCCGGACATTCCATCGAAACTAGCTGCCTGGAACGCGTAAGTTTAAAATAGCTTTTATAGCATTTCGTCACCATTGCTATATTTGTAACCATCACACATTCACTCGAATGAAGCGTTACCATATATTCCATATAAAATAGACACAAACATTTAACTTAAAAAACGAACCTATAAAGTGTTGTCATTTGGAAGTTTCCATAAATTCTTTCTTTAAGCCGTGATTAACTGTATCTACTTTTTACTGTGGTCATATGTCATAAGAACATTTCACTGAAGAGGTATTTTCCGTGGTTTTACAACGACCTTTAAGAATATAGAGATGAGGGGGGAAAATCTTCAAAAGAGTGTCTATCGATGACGTCCTTTTAGTAAAAGTAATGAATTCCATATGCTTCGCGTCCTATTCTATGAGACAGACAGCTGGAATGCCGCCTCTGCTACTGTTACCAATGGCATCCGAAATGACAGCCGCGAGCCTCTCACAAACAACTGTGGACAAGCGCAGCACAGCAGAGCTACAACTCCACTAGGAGACTCTGGTTGGTCCACTTCACACCAGGGAGTGAAGTAGGGATTCCTGGGGACTTGTGTCTCAATATTTTTTTATTTAAGCGTCCCGGAATAAAAAGTACAACTGGCAAGAACAAATACCCTGCAACAGCAAGGAAATCGGACAAATGGAATCACCCCAGAATACTCTCACTTACCGAGGGGACACCGGTCCTTGCAGAAAACTTCATCCCGACATGGATCTTTGCAAATCCGGGACGCAACAGGACGATTCAAACTACGTGGATTTGGATAATTTACTTGCTATGAAATCGGAAGGCACAAAAACCGTAAAGGTTACTTTTACTGGTGAGGGAAGCCAGTTGGCTATATTTAAATGCAACAATAATATGTCAACTTCAGGGGACATCGAACCAGCCGACTGTGGTTCGAGCGAACACGTTAAGTCTAATAATGATGAACATACTGCGAACACAAAAGACAAAAAGTCTGTCACAAGTAACCTTTCGTCTGAAACAGTGTCTTCTCCGGTCTCTCCAAAAGACAGCGATGATTTCAGGGACTGCGTCAATTCTGTAGACCACAAACGGAACGCTATAACGGACCCAAAACCGCATGTAGTGCGGCAAAATTACAACCCAAAAAACGTTTCATTTAAAAGAGAACAATTACGCTATACGGACATGTACTTGAACAGGAAAAGTGAATCGGAAGATGGCGTTAGCGTGGTGTTGTCTAATAATTGTACGCCTATCTCTACAGAGGATGAGACCCATTACATTACAACCCACGAAATACAGTTGTTAGAGTTAGATCACGATGTTGACTATGACACTGGTCGCGGATCCTGTTGGGATATTGAAGACGACAACCTTGTATATTCTTTTGTCGATTACGCTTCTTTTGACACTGACGAAACGGTTGAGGAAGGACAGGTACTAGACGACAGAAGTCTGGCGAAAGTGACAAGTGGCCAGACGCAATCTAATAATACAGTCCTGAGCACTACTAGCGGAACAGCAGTCAGCACTAAGCATGAACACGATCTTTGTGACTTGGACAAATGCGCCAGCTCGGATGAAAGTCTGTCAAAGAACCAAGGCGGCAGTGGGAATTCTGTAGGGCAGATTCACTTGTCAATCAGAACAACTTCCAAAGCTATAAACGAGCAGCGGCGTGTCCTCGAAAAAGAACATATTCGTTATTGTGCTAAGCATGATGGAGATCTAAACGGGTACACGTTTAAAAACCCAAATGCAAAATCTGAAGGACTTTGTGACAGAGAGAATAGCTTTATTCCGGCCCCTCGGCGACTCCACATTGGAAGTAAATTAAAGGGGAACGACTTTACTGAATATTCCAGCGGTGCGTCGAGCTCGATAAGCGAAATGGATGATGCAGATAAAGAAGTGCGCAATTTAACAACCAGGGCATTCCGGAGTTTAGCCTGTCCATACTTCGATGCCATAAATTTCAGCACCTCCAGCGAGTCATCGACATCAGAGCACGGACTAGGGGTTAACAAGTGGTCTGCTTTCGTTGATCTAAAATACGGTAATGTGCCACAAGGAAAGGAACAAAGTGCGACATCTTGTAAAAAGTCTACATCTGCACTGGAAATGAGCAAAGGTACAGATTCAAAAGGCACCACAGCATTAGCCAGTCAGAAAGAACCCCAAGCACAGATTTTAGCTCTTAATAGCAATCTGCCTGATCCCCACAATGTGTTGTCCTCCACAAAAAAGATAGAGCTCAAGGGTAAGTTAGGTCAAGGACAAAATGGGGTTATGACTATGAGAGAAACATTAAATTTTCGTTGCAATGTACAGTGTGGGGCTTCTAGTAGCGAACGTCATGCAAAATTTGCGGAAAATGTCAGATCATGTTCCTCAGATGACATCACAAGCACTCCAACAAGTGAGCCAGGAAATGAAACCAGCCACTTGCCCAGTGACACAGGGGAACTTACTGATGACAAACACAAGAAATCCATATTTGCCTCAAGCCTTCTGAAAAATGTAATTTCAAAGAAAATGCTATTTGAGCAGGAGCGCAAGTTGGAAAGGGGAAAAATACATGACACGCTTCCAGTGCAGTCTCCATGCTTTCAAGCCAAAGACAGTGAAGTTTATAATGACAAGACTACATCAGGAGATGCCTGGACTGTACAGAGACAAAGCTCCAAGTATTCAGAGGCCAGTTCGGGATTCAGTATTGTTTCTGTGGATGAACTGGGGGATATTCTAGACAGCGGTTCATGTGAATTGAAAAGTGACAAGCATAAAGATGAAGCTTCAACACCAGAGATTATCTCAGAGCCAGCAAACGAAACTCCTCCAGTCATTAAAACGGGAGTATCAGAGGCCACGAAGGGCACCCTTCTCCGTAGCCAAAATAGCGCATTCAGAAGCTGGAGGGACGATGAGCTGGAAGTGCAGAAGGAACCGGAAAATCATAAAGCTGCAGAGCCAACGTCCACCGCTGACAATTTGGGTGAGGCAAACCCAGACCTCGAAGCAGGAAGCGGCAAGCCAACTAAAATGTCTCACTTGTTTCTGCCAAGAATTCAGCTTTCTTCCAAAAATAGCGAGCTTGAAAAGTCAAATAATGAACATCTACCACGTGTCATGGTGGATCAGGGGGAAGCAAGGGACGGAAAACAGTGCTCTGACAGCATTGCTGCACTAAGAAGCGCTACAGTGCCCAAGTCACCCAGAATCAAAATAAACTTACGGAGCGTGAAGGAAAACAAACACAGTCCATTCAACATTGCTAACCTGCTAACTCCAAATATAGTCTCCAGTGCAGCTAACACAATAAGGCCAGCAGATGACTCCAAATGCCAAACACTTGTCACGTCAATAAAGGGAGACGCAATGGAAAAAGTCCCTCATTTCACAGTTAGGAACATACGGGAAAACAAATGTAAGCTTCAGCCTCCTATTCATCAGGTTAGAGATGTGAGAAAGCTGGTCAAAAGTTCTTACCACATTGTCTCAGTGGATAACCATGAGGACAAACTGACGCCCGCGGTAGAATCACATGTAGAACCAAAATTGTCAAAGCAACGCTCTGTCAAAAACACAGCATCACTTTCACCTATAGTAATAAAGTGTCAGTCTGTGAATACAAATAACTGTGTGAACGCGGTGGAAAACTCAAGCATGATGTCAAAGCGCAGACTTGGCGAGGATAGACCGGACACTGGAACATCAGCCTCCCATGCACCTGTAGACCGCACTAAAAGGAAAACAATACAGATGTACCAGACAACAGGTAGGCTTCCATCAAGTGCCACAAAACATTACAGAAGCGATCAATGTGATATGCCTGCTGGCCTGAAAAGAGAAAAGGTCCCTGAGAGTGTGGAGAGGAAGCCAGAGCAAGCAGCAGCAGTCAACCAAGAGGCCATTGAAAAAATAAAGGCTGCCGTTAGAACCATGGAAGAGCTCTATGTTTTTGACAGGAACGAATGGAAGCGCAAAACTCAGGCTCCGCAGCCAGTGACAGACAGTCATGTGCTGTCGCTTATTACAAGTGAAGAACAAGTCAGTGCTGCAAAAGTTGGCTCTGAAGCAGAGCCTGTAAACCCTGCTAGCTCAGCAGGTAGTGAGAAGTGTTCCGGGACAAGCTCTTACCAAAAAGCAAGCAAATCTCCCACAACAGCATCTGCTTTTCCTGGGGTAGAAGCATCACCTAAAAAGGAAGATAAGAAATCCCATAAAACATTGCACATCCCCTTTAACAGAGAGGAAAAGTGTTTGTCGAAGACCGTGTCTCTTCAAACTGGAACTTGCAGCAACAAAACTGCATTCCCTCTGGGCAGCAAAAACAGGGCAGCCGTCAGCAGCAGTGACAAAGTGACCTCACCGCAGGCACAGCCTGGCATTAAGTGCCCTGTATCCCAGTCTGCTGAAGAGCTTCCATCATTAGAAACACCGTGGCCTGAAAGTGCGGCAGACGAGAGGGAGACACTAGACACGAGTGATGGAGGAAGACCAGTTCCTCTGCACCCCTCCCAACCTGCCCTCCCAGAGTCCGAGAGTTACCTGACCTTACCTGTTAAATCCCACATCAGAGCGGCCTCACTGGCTGCTCCATGCATCAGAGAGCCGCTGGCCACACTTCCAAGCCCAGGTGCTGGTGCCACACCTCAGGACCAAAGCCCAGCCATTAACCCCAGCCCAAGCAATCCCAGCAGGCAGTGCCAGCAGCTGGCCAGCCAGACTGTCATCATGGAGACACAGTCCCCAGATTCCCCTACTGCTACCATCTACCATCACTCCCTGCCGATGCCAGTGCAGAATGTTCAGCCACAGGTCTTCTGCTTTCCACCGGCGGTGCCTCCAGCAGCGGCAGCTGCAACATCATCTGACCACCTCAAGCCGACCCAGCGAAAGATGCTGCTGGACCCGGCCACAGGGCACTACTACTTGGTGGACACGCCCCTTCAACCTGCTGCACGGAAGCTGTTTGACCCCGAGACCGGGCAGTATGTGGATGTCCCCATCACACAGCAGTCTGTCACCCCCATGCACTTGCCCATCTCACCCCTGGCACTAAGTCCCAGCGCATATGGACCCGCCTACCTGGTATACCCAGGCTTTGTTCCCTCTCCAGCCATGTTTGCTGCTAGGACACCACCATCCCAGTTGTCCATGGAGGGAGAGGGTGACTCAGAGAGGTCTGCCGGCCAGGACACCTCACACGAGAGGCAGCCGGGGGACACAGTGTGCTGGGAGACTGCCTACTACAGCCCCACGGGGTGGTGCCCACAGGCACCAGCTGGGCCCCAGTTTATCACCACCAGAGGCACCCAGGTCTCCTCTGACGCGACGCCTGTCATCAGCATCACGTCACAGCAAGGTCCAAGAATCATCGCTCCACCTTCCTTCGATGGAACCACCATGAGTTTTGTTGTAGAGCACAGGTAAACCACAGGTGACTTCACACGTAAGTTACATTCTAAAATTTCTTTTATTTAGGACATAATCTGAAGTGACATTAATACTATGATGTGTGAGAGCTGCTGTGCAAGTTAGCTGATAGTTTGAAATGAGCATAAAACTGCCTGATATGATACTGTTTGTTTTCAAGCAATGGCATCTGTATTTGATGCTTCTATTATCTACCTAAAATGTCAATGTCAGTTTTATTTACAAAGCACCTTTAAATACAACGCTATTGTCCAAAGTGCTGTACAATGACAGGTATAAGAAGAACAAATAAATAATACAACAATGCAACAGCACAACAGAGCTAAATAAAATTATAAATAAACAACAATACAGTAAAGTAATAAAATAAATGTCCTAAAATTGGTGAATTAAACATGATATCTAAAATAACAAGATTACTCTACATTAAAAGCCAAACAAAATAAAGAAGTCTTAAGGTGAAATTTTAATATTGAAAGAGAGGGGGGCCAGTCTGATATAAACGGTCAGCTCATTCCACAGTTTGGGTGCTGCCACAGAAAAGGCACATTCACCCCGGCTCTACATAAAATACACTTAATTAAAGTTCATAAGCATAATTATATAAATGGTGTAATTTTAGACAGTCATGGCATTACCAAATTAGCATACTTTTAACTTTGTATTCTGAGCATATTCCACATTATCCTTTTGATATGCTTACCGGAGTCTTCCATTTGTTTTTTAAATGTATTAGGCTACTGTATTTTTGCATACAATCTTAGTTAGTTTAACATAACATGCAGCATTAAAATTTTCTTACATCTGGTGTTATTATTGTGATGTGAAAAGCTTGGAATTTTGCTTACCCCTGCAAGTCTACTGCTGCTGAGGTAAATCATGTACACATGCCTACATTTATGAAAAACACACTAAGCTCTTTAACCTTCATCTGCTGTTCAAGTATTTGATCTTTTAATGGATGTTAAGGTTAGCTGCAAAGAGTTAAAAGCAAGTGATAAAGTTTTTCCATATTACTGTTTTGTAATATGGCCTGAAAATGTTCATATCTGTTTCCTAGTCACATGATCATCTAAAGTACTGGTTAGTAGAATATCTATCTGCTGTATAAGGTGAAGTTCTGCTGAAAGGTCCGGTCTCTGACCTACAATGTATGCTTTCCCCATCACATGTTTAACTGTTAGGGGTAATGAACCTCATGATTTTCTCAGAATCGATTCTGGTGGGTTCTGTGGGAAGTATAGACATAGATGCAGGGTTGCAGATCTAAGAGAATAGAGAATACACATGCAAAAGTATAGTTTAAATGAAAGAATGAAGATCTATTGGGGTTTTATGTCTGAAAATTAAGGAGTGGAAGTGAACAATGTAGACCAAAGACTTTTCTGCAAACATCAGGGGTTATTTAAGGCTGCCTTGTTGTCTGGCCTTTTTTCTGCACCTTGGTTTGATAACTATTATTGGGAAACAGTCTGTCTTGAGAATTTTAATGCTGAACCACTAATAATTAACCTAAACTGAATATCTTGCTATTGAACATAATGTTATGTTTTTACAGTTAACATGTGCCATTCACTGGCCTTTCTATCATATTGTGGCAGTATGTACAGGCTGTGATGGATATATAGGAGTAAGGGTTACAAATGCACACCTTTGACTAGTAGGCAGGGTTGAATTCTGGGAGGCAGGGTTGAATTCTGGGAGGTGCTGCTGTTTCACCATCCGGAGTAGCAGAAGTACTGGTGGTTGCTTCCAGTTCATGTGAATGAAATTTCACTGTCTTTGCTAGCAATTAAAATCCAAAAATAAGATGAGGATATGTGTGTTTTGCCTGGGTACAGTCGTATGTTTCACCACCACCGCTAGCCTAAAAGTGGAAAGTTGCCAGTGAACCTAATAAGTATCCTTTTTTTCTTACGTTATCAGTCACGACAAGCCTTTGACATTTCTGTTAAAATTCTAGTTTCATTTGCCTCAGCACACTGGCTAACATTACCCATGGCACTGCATATTTAAAGGTTCCATGTTGACTTAAATTAAGAAAATACTGAGGCAGACTTTGTGCCATACTGCTGTTAGACACATTAATTTCCACATGGCTGTATATTGTATAACTACAGTTTGTTTATGACTGGAAACACTGGTCCTCTTTCCAGTGAGCTGGATCATGGGCCAAGGTCAGATTGCCACCCTTTGATTTTCAGTGAGGGGGCAGGGGTGGACTGTGTGGGGCAGATCGTGAGTTGGTGAGGAGGTGGAGCTGTGAGGGAGAAAGAGAAGGTCACACCATGCTGACCATTTGTTGTGCTGATGTGGTAGGAGCTTCAGCTGCTGGAGGACATCAGACACCAGCCGTGACAGCGGGACGTAGCGAGGTCACCTTTTAATAGGCTGGCACAGTCAGGGGCAGGGGGGCGGAGCAATGCGGCAGTTCTGTGGGGGCGGCAGTGCTTGGGGGGGAGACTGCACCGCCTCGGCTGTTTCATGTAAACAAAACACAGTTGGGCACAACGCGAGGAAATCAAAGGTGTCCCTGTGAGCAAAACAGAACTTCAGAGACAAACAAGTTTGGATGAAAATCAAGAGTTCACTAGTGTCAGTGTGTGCTTTTTGTTACAGGACACTAATTATGTCACTTTTAGGAAAAATCTGATAAGGCTGTTTTGCACACCTCTTTTGAAGATGTACAAATGGTGCGGGCTTTTTAGTTTTACCTAATTTGCATTTATTGTAAAGGTACTCTGTTGAGTGTGGGTCAGTGTTTTTTGTTTTGTGTGATGTACTTGATGTAGAGAGTTAGTCCATGATTTACGTCACTTTGAGTTCCAGCACCTTCAGACTGATGACAAAAGTCCAAGAGGAAGTACAAAAGACTTTGCAAGATGAGGTGCACGACTGTTGTAGTTGTAAGGGCTTATCACAACAGGTTATGAAAAGCACAAACAGAGCGCTTTTGCTGCCAGCCCTATAAGTAATGATAGCGTATAAAATGTATAATACTTATAGTACTAAAAGTCAGTCAGTCAACCATCTTCTATACCGCTTTATCCTGTTAATCCGCGGGGAAACCTGGAGCCCATCCCAGAACACATAGAGTGCAGGGCAGGGGACACCCAGGGCGGGGCGTCAACTCACCACAGTAGTACTAAAAGTTTTAGAACATATTTTGTGTGTTTGTTACATCTGCCATATATAAGACTGCATGCAGTTCATGTATAGTACCTGTATATACTATTTACAGTATTCATTGCCAAGCCTCTCAACCAGATTATCGTGACAGGGAAGGGGGCACTGAGCCTTTCCCAAAGCCCAGACAGTGTGGGGTGCACCACTGGTGGGGGGTCAACCTAAAGCTAGGTGTTCATGCATCAGTTGGGCTCCAGGTTTCCTATGTTATGTTTCTCTGGGCTGTGAAGGAAATATAGTAAACTTACACATGCTTGGGAGGAAGTGCAAACTGTACACACACACAAAATGAGATGACCAGTTTCAAAGCCCCAACCCAGGTGATGTGAATTGACAAAGTTACCTACTGAACTCCAGCGCCTCCCATTACATATCGTACAATGATTGGCATATCACTCGTATAATGATTGGTAAAATGATTAAGTATCAATTAACCCCATGCACTCCAACAGCTGTTTATCAGTATTGGTAGATACGTGTGCAAATTTGTTTCTACATTGGTAGTTATTGATGAGTAGCACATGTGATATCTACTGAGAAGATCCAGTACCTGGCATGCATGATGATTCACCTCTAATTTTCATGTTCCTCAGGCACAACCGATGGAGTTTTCCTGAAATTCCCGCACATTTGCCTGGTTTCTAGTGCTGGGATGTTACATTCAGTGGACGCTCACGTCCCCTGACTGCCCCGTCTGTCTACGTCTGTCATTTTATGGATCATCTCCGCAGCATGTGCACATGCTCCGTGCTGCTCCCTCTGATTTCTTATCTTCCGTTCTCTCCGTTATCAAGCTCCGTCACATCCTGCTTTGAAGGCTGCAGCCAAGTTATTGGAGCATGTTTCTAATGCTAGATGCAAGCTGCTGCATTGGTATTTTCTAGCCCTTTTTGTGCACCAAGCCAGGGTAATAAGAGAAAAAAACACAGCTGTCACGAGTATGTATACAAACAAACAGAACTGCAACTGCAAACTTACAGTCCTTGGATTTGTTTTTTCTACAGTTCAGGTAAAAATACACCTCTGCTTGCATGCCTCCTAACTGGTTGTAGCTAGGACAGTGTCTTAGGTTGTACAGTGACTGTACACTGGCTCACTATATAAATTCCCATTTAAATATTTAAGATAATATTCAAATAATTCTGAGTTACATATTAATATTACTGTAATGCCCGATAGTTGACCCGCCTTTGGGTCGATGTTCCTTGTATTGCTGAAAGACCAGACATTCATGTCCGTTGTCAGCAGACAGTCACGAAGCAGGTCCTGTGTAAATGACACCAGTGTTACCCTTAGAATCTGTGCTGTATTATTATGGTCTCCCATCTGGTTACTTACTTAGAATGCTTAATCACAACTGTAGGTTCTGTGCTGTGCTCTCATTAGCACCTGGCCACGTGTAGAAGAGGACTATTCTGACAGGGATTTCAATCAGACTGTAAAGCATAATGCTTTTTCCTCCAGGCTGGACAGTTCTTCCTTGTTTCTCTTTGGTTTAACCACAGCCCTAGGCCCCTCTCCACTCACCTCTCTTTGAAGAGGGACCATCTCTCATTTATACCCACCGTGTCCACTTTGTCAGTACACATTGTTGTACTGAGCATGGCTATTCCATGAACAAAAGCCCCCCCTCTAAGAAGTACTGTGTGTGATGGCAGTCTGAGAGCAGCACACCAATGTGTGTGTGAGATCTCAACAGCTGGAGCTCCACCCTTTCTTTGGTTCCAAATGTGGTGGCCAGAGTGGGCAGGACCAGCATCCTACTCTGGTGAAAGGTACCAGTGTAGTAGCTGGTCCATAGAAGGAGCTGGTGGGACTCTTTTAGGGGAAAGCCTCCTCTATCAGTCCCAGGATTATTGTAGAACCCCCGTTTAAGGGGGAAGATATTTGCTAGCGGTGGGGCACATACGACTGAACTTGTGCTGGTGTGATTGATGCGATGGAATGGAGTTATCATTGTGGGTTTAAATGACTCTGGTTCTTCTTTCTAGTGCGCTGGGTGGGTGTCAGGCCTGGTGCTGGTGCTGTTTGACCTGAGAGAGATGCTCTGAAGGACTGGTCTAACCGATGTCAATTTCATTAGTCCAAAAGTCTGAAGAGATGTCCGTATGCTCACAAGTCAAATCTTACATGTTCTACAACAAGATCAGAATTACCCTCATAAATTGGTATTATAATTCAGAACCTTCAGACAAAATTGTTAAATCGATAATAATAATAATAATAATAATAATAATAATAATAATAATAATGTGCCACCTTACACAGGACCTCGCAGCCCAGTGTGTTCACAGTTGTCTTTGAATAGCTATCCTCAATATGCAATAAAATGTGTAAATGTATGCAGTGCAATAGAATGCGGAAGCTGATAAATGTAAAGCAAAATCTCCATTCCTTATGGCCTTTAAGCACTGATAACATTCCCATAGCACGTTATGTAACTCAGATTCTCACACAAGGTGTTACTTCACTTCTGTTGAGGGGATCCTTGTGTGTCATTAATGAAATGTAAATGTCCACTTTTTTGTCATCCACATTTCTGGTGCAGGCACGTTTGGTGTACACATACTCTCGGCTGTTTTTATGGCTCAGAAGCCATCAGCGCCGATCAGCGAGCTTTTCCTGGCTTACCGGTGTTTTAATGTCGTGTTTTCACAGTGTCCCTTTTTATGTAAAGTGGCAGTTAGCAACCATAAGCAGCATAGTTCAACTGTCCCATTTTTTTCCAAAACTTTAAACCGTATAATAAATTAAGCAAAGTCTGGATTCATGAAGAATACCAAGAACCAACACAAACAGTTTCTCTAATCTGTAAAATTTATCCGTTCACTTCACACGTTAATTGGCGCTTTCTGTAGTTGAGTGAAAAGCCATTGTGCAAGTGTTTATCTTTCATGTTTAACACATAGGTTGCTGTTTTCGTTTTCTTTTGTTACACTAAACTAAACACAAATCACAGGTATTTAGAGATGCTGGTCACTCTGTGTACCTGCCACTCTTTAGAAATATTTTGTTAAACTGTCAGTGTGACGTCATGTATACACGTTAACACAAAGGTGCCTTTGAACAAAATCCTATGCACACTATGTGGGTTTGCACATCATCTTTTAAAACTGTTGCACTTGAAAAAAAAAAGCTTACTCTGAAGTTTTTGCAATATTTATCACTATTTTTAACTTCAGATTAATTTTTTTAGCAATATTTTTTCATAGTTGATAACATATAACCTCATTTAACAACTGCAGCGCATCCCTGGTGATTGAGCCAAACCCAGTTCTTTTTCCCATGCAGAGTTCCTGATCAGTTTAAACTGCAGTTTGCTGCTGTCATAAATCTTGAGGTGAGAATCATACTTGATATACTGTGGTCTGTGCAATCCCCATATATTGTAGCAAAGGATGAATGTTAAATTTGTCCAACTATTCTCAGGCACTGTAAACTATGGCGCCAAAAATGTGAAATTTGTATATGAGTCACATGACCTTGCACTGAGTGAACTTGCAGATCCACCTGTAGACCGACAACGGAAGTCATAATGAAAGATACAAGTATAGGGAGATCAACAGTGGATCATTGTTTCACTATGCAACATACAGTACACTATATGTAGTTTTATAAAGGTGGTGGTACATCACTTGAATGTCAGAACAAAAGCATGTGTGTTTTTTTACAAAGTCAGTATGTTGAGAATGAGTTGATTTGGTCATGTTTCATCCACACTCTAACTGACTTTGTGTTTTGCCACAGTTTTGTCACAAGGTGTACCTTACCTGAGCCCTGAAAACCCAGAACTAAGGGGATTGCATTACAGTGACCACAGGAAATACAGTATTTGTTCTGTTTTTGTTTGGATACAACAAAGCTCTGGGTTTTCAAGCCCTCGTACAATGAGTCACACCTTGGTGGGATAAGGACCTTAACAATAACAGGAGCAGTTTATATCCTTGCCCCCTCCCTTACTGTAAAACTGCCAGTCTGCTGTTTGAAACCATTTGGGTGGGTTGGGCAAGGTCCAATGTAAGTGCTTGCTCTGGGAACAACAATGTGAAGTGCTTTTGAGATTTACAAATTTGCCAGTGGACAGTGTAATGTGGTGAAGGTAAGAGGAAAGTATGAGAAGACTGTGGAGAGGAACATGTTACAGGAGCTGCTGTTGCGTTTGGGATAGGATGGAAGCTGGCCGTCTCCTCCCCATCACGCCAAAGACGCCAGCGTTGGTGTGCTGCCTAACGGATGTGGACTTCATGGAAAGAGACGTGGATTGTTCAAAAGGACAAGGATTCAAAGGAGGATTCAAAGGAACGAAGGATGCAAACAGACTTGTACTTCAACCTCAGAGAAGAGCTGTTCTGTACATTGAGACTGTTGCCTGATGAAAATGATGTACTTTTCCACCAGCCGTGTTTGAGTTGGGTTTCTTTATGTCACACCTTCGCTTTACATCTCACACACTGGCCTGTATGAAGGGAAGGAAATGCCTGCTGCTGCCATTTCTCAGATTCCTCCCCTCCTCTCCCCTCTGCCCAAGTGTTAAATTTACATTTGTTGGCGTGTGACCAAATCTAACCATCACCACACAGTTATCATGGTTCTGAGGGCTTTTGCTTAGACTTAGACCTATGGAGTAAAGTTGAAATGGTTACAGTTACAACGTGGGTTATGAGGTTTCACTGAGACTTAGTGAAGGGGTGAAGGTTAACAAGAGTCTAGTTAATATTTATATATAGAAAAATAGTGACAAGATTAAATAAGTAAATAACTAGCTTGTACATAGATATACTGTACATCATACATATGATTGTTTCATAATACAGCTTGTTTCATAAACAGCTTGTTTCATAATATAAAGTAAATATCGATTTTGGTTGCATAATAATTGGGATAATATATGACTTCATGTGGATAGATTAATGTAGAACTCGATGTTCACTTACACCAAAAGACATGTATCTTGATGAGTTTACCATGGTGAAAGGCAAGCTATCCAGCTGTATCTGAAACCTTACTCGTTCACAGCTTTAGCACACCGGTTAGGTTTACTGGTTTGTTTTTGTGGTTTCCATAGAAACAGGGTGAGTGACAGGCACTTCCTCACTCCCAGCTGCTGTCACTCTGCTCACAAAGAATGTCTATTAACACCCAGCTGCTGTGCTCAAACCCCTCCAAACAAGCAGGGCAGGGTGGGGGAGGGGCCTCTGACGTCCTGAGCCAACGCAACACACCTGCAAAGCGTATAACGTTTAACATGTAAAACCAGTACACTGGCTTAAAGTGACACACCCAACCAGACTTATTAGCCTGTATACTGTATTTTCTCAAAATGAAAGGTTTTAACATTGTTGAACTTCCACACATATGTGTGCACTTTCCATCTCTGAGCCGTGCCAACTTTATACTGAGCTCCCAGTACGACCCCTTCCAAAGCGCTTGCAAGCCGAGAGGTACTTGAGATTCTGCGCTCCCGGGGGGTCACACGGGGGAGTGCACGGTCACAGTGGCTCCTGGGTGTTTATGAGAGCAGTAATTCCTTAGTGGAACTGTGCCTCACACAAGCTCCAGTACAGCTCCATACTTGGGCCACGTTAGCAATCGGATCAGTCGAAGAACAAATTAAAGTTTCTGTTTCTAAGTATACTGTTCTACAAGGAATCCCCCACCCCACACAGATATTAGCCCTCATAACCATTAAGGATAGCATCACTTTTTGTCATGGCAACAACGCTGGGACAGTGTGGCAATGGAAGATCCCCTCAAAGGGAAACTGATGTAACCAAGGACCAATGTATATAGTGTGCAGCCATTAGTCAATGCGGCTCAGTTCCCCGTGACATGTGCTAGAATAAGTGTGCCAAACATTAGCACACCGCTTGTGCGTGAGAATTTGAATTAGAAAAAAAAAATCAGATTAATTCCTCAAATATTTACGTGGAAGCTCGACTGCTTTCAAAAACAATCATACTAACTGCCGCACACGGTCAGCCATAGTGCTAAGAGACAACACAGTGAAAACGAACCCTACGTTCTGCACCTGAACACACAGCAGACAAAATCAGAAAGCAACATTTGGACCCAACAGGTAAGTCTACATACACAATAAGGACTTAATATTTATTTGTTTGTGAATGACAGTTGATTTCCATGAGAAAAATTCAGAAAATATATGGAGCTTGTCACGAGCCTGAGGCTACATGTATGAAGGGAACATATTCAGCGCTAAGAACATACGTGTTCTACACGTCATGCGTACATCACAACCTCAGCAGTGTTTACTACTACAGTAGATCATTTGCATCCAGACAGTTTTAATACACACCCCCAAACATCTTTCAAGGTCTGTTAAAAAAGAGAAGGGAAGCTTCAGGTTAACTTTAATACATCTTCCACTAACAATTATCCTGAATATTTGTAAACGGGCACACATCACATATAGCCGGAGAGCTCTTCATATCTATTACTTAAATATACAGGTATACACAAGTATCGTTTAAGATACAGTATAAAAAGTGTATTCGAGAAATGAAGGATATTCATATACAACCAAAACAAAAAGTCTTTTCTAATAATATATTAACTGAATATTCCAAATGGCACCAATGTTCCCCTGAACTCCCTGCAAAACAAGTATGTAAACATTGCATGTGTAGCTAAAAGCTTTCTTTGGCTATGCAGTTTCACGTGTCACCCCTGGTGTGATGACTACTGGCAAACGTTGTTTCCTCTAAAATAAATAGAACCAGAGCTCGAAGAGGGAGGTTGGACAAGGCTTCGCTCTCCAGCTTATCCCGACCCTGAGAGAGCTCGCTCCCTACCGGTGGATCCCGGAGCAGGGCGTGTGGAAGGGGGTCTTACTGGCTCCCCTCAAACACCTTTTTGCACATGTTGGAGTTCTCCTGGTGCAGAGGGAACTCGGAGCCGGGCACCAGGCCCTTCCTGCCCTTACGAGAGGTGAAGCTCTTCCCGGACGGCAGGGCCTCGTACTTCGTCAGTGTCTCCCTGTGAAGGACACAAGGTCGTGTGACCACCGAGCTCTTACAGTTGGAAAATGCTACTAGGCAATGCTTCAAATGATGGCAGCATATTTCACTCTGAGAAAACTAGCAACAAGAGTCTACTATAATAACCTCACAAACATCATGACTGAGTACCATAATTCCTGTTAAACATAGGAACTACCAGGAAATCTGTGGTAGCATTAAAATATTCTTTGTGATTATTTGATGGCGCGACGTTTCATCTATGGACAAAAGCGCTGATTGGGGTTGGCAACACGTGAACATGTAGCTGGCCTCGCAGGTGTGGACGCACCTGTAGGGAAAGGTAGCCTTGTCCATCTGCATGCACACCAGGAAGGGGTACTCGGAGAACTGCACCGTGGTGATGAAGCTCAGCGAGGCCTCTGTCTCAAAGCCTACCTCTACTCCAGCCCGTGCAAAGTCCAAGTCCACGGTCACATTCCCAGTCAACACCAGCGCGCCCCTGGAGAGCGACAGGTGAGCACCATGGTCACAGCTAATATGGGCGAGTGACAGCTCTGAGCAGATCACATGGTCGGTAACAGTACAGACTCAAATGTTTGTCTAGGGCCTTGCACTCATCCAAGAGGAACAAACTATCATGTCCATAACCTGTCGTGCTCCTGGTCTCCTGTAGATGTCACCATTTCCCCCTGGTTCTTGGTTTTCCTCTGTCTTTCAAGTTTCCTTGCGAGAATGTTAATTGTATCAGTGCTATCAGCTGTCCCTCATTTAGTTCCCTCCTCTATATATTCCTGCCTACTGTTCCTCTCCTTTGCCAGGTGTTGTTGGTTGTGTGATATTGAGTGTCTATGTTACTTACTCTTCTTTTGTTATTTATACCTTTTGTATGAACCCCTCTGTCTAAATAAACCCTTCTGTGCTTAGACTCAGCCTCTGCTTCCATGCATACGTTCCCTGAATGTTACACGAACATAACTAGCTATATAAGCTATATAAAGTAACAGGAAGACTCTGGGTAAACGCATTAGCTAAGTAAATTCAATTCAATTTATTTTTATATAGCGCCTTTCGCAAGAGCATGCCTCAAAGCGCTTTACACAGAAAATTGAAGAAATCAATACAAATGAATGAAGCCAGACAACAACGGAGGAGAGGAACCAAAAACCAAAAAAAACCTCTGGTGACCCAAGGTTGACTGGCTGCCCAGCCCCTACTGGGCATCCTAACATTACAGATTGTAGTGATACTTATAGAGTGTTTGATTGTTCCAAGTGTAAATGAATGTACTTTTTGTAGAAATGCAAGATAAACGTACTTATTCAACTCTTTATAACCTGGCTCGTGCCGTGTTTCATTTTCAGTATTAAATGGAGAACAGCCAAGTGGTGTTTGTAGGCTTCACTGCACTCGTATTTTTTGTGCTGGAGTAATTCCCAGCATTTCTTAAAGCAGCTGGAAACAGATATCCTGAGGTACCCGCAAGAAAAAAAAAAAAAAAAAAAAAACACAGCAGAAACACCACGCTGATGCCCACACCTGACCTTGCAACTACGCCCACCCCCCACACTGGCACAAGCTCCGCGTCAAATACCAGGACAAAGATCAACCCAAAACAATGATAATCCGAGTACATCTTCAGCCACCGTCCCTGTCAGTCTGTCACTGACCAAAGCCTGCTATCCTGTCTCTGATTCAGCCTGGGCCAGAGTATGACAAAATGTTGGTTTTGCTTGGCTTTTTCGTATTGACATTTTCAAACTACAAAGTGACCGAGGGAGCGTGCTGATGTCATCTCCAAATATAGTCAACAAAGGAAGCTACACTCAAGGTCAGAATCCACAGCTGACCCTGCTCTGCTGATGACAGGAGAGAATGAGGGTATAACTGTAAGGTTAAAGCTCGTCATTCTCTTAGCTATTGATGTAGATTGACATACACATGAAACAAAAAGCATTTTATTTCAGTTTTCATTTGCAATTATAAAGCAAAAATTAGCCCAATGAAACAGTCTGCAGAATTTAAAATGAGTTTTTCGGTTTTGTGCGATATTGCTTCTGAATTGTAGAAAACATATTGTTCTAGTGCAGAATAAATTAGCCTGCTGCTTCCTACAAACTGTGCATCTATGACCAGATGAATGGTGCGTTCTGTACAATAAGCTTTGCGCTACCCTGGCACGTACGGAAGAGTTATACTATAAGCGCTTGCCAGGAATGCTCTAAGACTTGGTGCGAATCCTTCACACACCTCACACCTGTCCTGCTCTATGCCTGGTACACAATAGGACATGACCTTCCCCTGAAAACACACACACACACACACACACACACTATATATTCCTCACAGCATCCGTGCCCTCAAGAAGCAAGAGTAGCTTAGATACCTGTTGTTGACACTGGTTTTGGACTCCTGGTACCACAGGCTGAACTCCATGCCACCCGAAATGTCAATGGCCAGGCCGCCCTGGAACTCCACGCTGGCCTTCAGCCCGGACTGTAACTGTAGGACCTGAGGACAGTGTGGGGGAGGAGGGGGATGGAAAGTGGTATTCTAAAACCAGTCTAGATAGTCAGTGACTCCGCACAGTGCTGAACTGGGAAGAGATGAAATGAGTATGCAGAGGCCCCCTTAAGGACTAAGTGCAAGACGTTTTGAGGTATTCGAAATATCAGTCTATTTTGGGAGTTTCTAACAACACATTTTAGCTCTTATGAATAACACCTGGGTTCTCCAGCTCTGTTTGTCTTAATGGCACTAATAAACATGCAATATACAGCAATGAGATTTGCATTATTAATTTGTTTCTAAAAACCATGTGTATATAAAAAAGTATACTGAAAAACTATTTCAATAAGCAAAATAATTCCAAGTCCATTTAAAAACCCCAAACCAATTCTCACAAATATCATTCAAGCGATGTAAAATACCCATATTACAATAAAAACAATAACCACAAAAAGTACAATAAATTACATGAACAAGGGAATTTGCTGTAATGAATACCGTATGAACAGTAGTGTTTGTAAGATTTGCTCAGATCTCCATACAAAGCCAGTGTAAGGGTGTACAATGAAGCACGGGCAACAGTTAGTGTGGGTGTGTTCTTACCTGAGAGTGGTCTGTCAGGAGAATGAGACCCTTGACCACGTTCATGGGATCTCCAGAGAGGGAGAACATCTTGGACATGAGATCGCTGTACCCCTTGAAGAAGGTGACCGGGCGCAGCTGCACATCAAAGAGTAAAGCTGACATTCCGGCGAAGGACTCCAGGTCCTCCTCTCCCTCATCAGGCGTGGCTCCAATCAGAGACTCCAGGCCTTGAGCCTCGATGGCCACCTGGGAAAAAGAGAGTGAGCGAGTTCACAGGGTCACCAAGTTGCCAGCCATTATTCGCAGAGTGACGAGCCACAGGGTCGCCTTGACAACCTATGGATGCTACTGTTCTGTCATCAGTCTCAGGTCTTTCTTTGGATCAGGTATTCAAGCCTTACCTGAAGGCCGTGCAGGTGGGAGCCCTTGCTGACACCAAAGATGTTCATGTTGCTTCTTCTGAGGACCCCAGAGCCAGAGTACAGAATATCGAGGTTGTAGGTGGAGGTGATGTCCGACCCTCCTGTGGAATAAATGCTGATCACCACCTCAAATTCCATAACAATTTCTGCTCCAGTATAGAAACACACACACACAGCCAGAAGCACCAGTAAATTTGGCACAAATTTACAATGACAGTTACTGCAAATACAGTGGGTACAACACCCTACAACAAGCAGAAAACACAGAGATACAGAGAGAGATAGAGAGAGAGAGAGAGAGAGAAGTAGTGCAGATGACCCACTTGTCATGTATCCTGAGAAAGCAGAAGAAGAACCCATCTTGGAGTAGCGATCATAGTTGTGCGAGATCATGTCCTTCAGCACTTTCTTGACCAATTTGCTAAAAAAATTAATAAATAAAAAAAGGAAGACATTTACTGACAATTAGACAATTACTGCTTTTGATCACTCAGTGCAGTTCCGTACAAGGTCATGTAACAAACAAATTTTCAGACCACAAAATTTAAATCCACTTTTATTCCAAACTCATTGCTATGATTTTTGAATGTTGGCTGAAGGAAGTAACATACCGAGGTAAGGCAAATTCTGTAACTATGTAAAAACCATGTATGAGGTCTTCGTTGCAGATGTACTACATTTCCCATCACCCACCTGACAGGCATCTCAAAGTGTAGAATATTCTGGACCTTTGATAGCATGTACTTGTTCATCTCATGAGGCAGGTGTCCAATGGAAAGAATCAGGTTCCTCACTTCCATGAAGGAGGGGTTACTGCTGAAAATGACGTCTGCAGCGGCCGCCCGCACGTTCTTCTCAAATACCCGCCTGTTCTGGTGGTAAATTCGGTTCAGGATCCGTTTTACCTGGACGTGTAGAAAATTTATTCTTCAGTAACAGTTTGGTTCTGTTTATGAGGCCATGCTTTACACTTGATAATCAGGTAATGCTGAGTATAACAGGAAATCAAGGACTAGGACAGAGATGCTCTGCACTCATTAAAGGTCAACACAAGTGTGATAAAGCCACATTTCCTGTTATTAGTGTAACACCAAGCTATTCTTAGCTGTATCAGTCCTTCGTGTTACACACATTCTGCAGCGTTCATGCTCACGGAGCACATATTCTGAAAGGTACATATGAGGTTTTGTATTGAGAGTCAGATAAAATTCTTGGTGACATAGCAGCTGGGTTGCTTTAAGTCTGTTGGTTTCATTCCAAAATCTGCCCTGGCTTATTCTGTCCAAATAGCACCAGTTTATCTCTATCACACACACACACACACACACACACACACACACTAGTTTCCATCAGAAATACAACATTAAACCAACTTCTGAAAAATATTTTTGCAGACATATTTAAAAATGTCAAATACTGAACACTAAAAATAATGTTCAGTCATATGAAGAACATATTGCTAGTGGTGCAGTAAAGTCTCAGAGAAGCTACAGTACTATTCAACCATTTCAACTTCTGTCAGTTGCCTATTGTGCTGTAGTATGTCTGCATGCAAATAAATTTCCGCAAAACTATCAAACGTAACGTATGAATTTAAACCGCTCAAAAATGTATCCGTTTTAGCACACTGCTTTATTCAGGATCACAGGAGGATTTATAGCCTGAACTGGTCACAAGGCAGGGTACAGCTCACACAGATTAACAATTCAGCACAGAGCACACAGTGACACACAGGGTGCGATCTGACCTGACCTGCGTGTCCTTGGACAGCAGGTGGAAACTGGGGCATGTTTAGGAAACCCACATGGGTGTAAAGAAAACAAGCAAAGTCCACACACACACACACACACACACACACACACACACACACACACAGTACTGGAGATCAGAGGTCACAATGCCACTCTGTCGCCCCATTATAATAATCTTATAGCTCTGTTGAGAAAAGGCAATGAATCTCAAGTTTGCTGAAAACCTGTTCAAAACTGAATTGGGGGAGACTGATGGTTCAGCAGAGCCTGTCTGCTTTCTAGACCATGGTCAATGTTGTCAGAGTGAGATAATGAATTGGGATAATTCCTGAAGGACAGTCATCAACCATTGCTCAGACCAGCCAGGTGTGATGCACTTGTGCGAGCCGCCCACCTCATCCGTGATGAGAGCCACGTCGTATCTTTGCAGGGCCGTGATGGCGATGGTGCTGTAGGCCCCGACGTCGGACTCGGAGTACCTAGTGAGAAGCGGGACAGCCTCAGGGACCAAGGCGTTCTTCAGGGCCAGCAGGTACATCAGCACTTCTGACTCCACCTGTGTGCTGTCAGGGCCTTCCAGGATCAGCTTCTTCACCTCTGCCACAGTCTGGGGTGGAGGGGTTGGTGGGGGGGTTCAGGGTGGAGTTAAAGCACACATAGAGGGATTACTATTGTGTGGTGCTATTACATCCTTCAGTGTTACATCTCAGTGATATTCTCCATTCCAATCACTGTCTCTTTATGAATGTTAGGTCACAAGTTTTTACTGTTGATGTATGTTAATTGGTCCCAGGAGGAACCCGGGGTGCGTCGCTTTCATAACTGTGGCAGCACGTATACTCCACAAGGACCGTTTCTGTCACGTCGTACCAAGGCCACCCAGCAGTGCCACAAGAGGGGAAGGGACTCAGGTTCTATAGCCAAGTATGTGGGTCCCATACAAGGAATATGTTTTTTGCGTTTAACCCATCCCCCTGGGGCAGCAGTGAGCAGCCTTTTTTCAGTGCCTGGGCAGCTAGTGCAGAATGTCTTGCTCAGGGTCATACATGGTGACTTGGCTGGGATTCAAACTGGGAGACTACCGCATCCCAGGTTCCATCTCAGGCTGACACCCTACCCACCAGCCACCAGAGCACTTATGCGATGTTTTACTGTTCAGGGGTGTGTGTGTGTGTGTGTGTGTGTGTGTGTGTGTGTGTGTGTGTGTGTGTGTGTGTGTGTGTGTGTGTGTGTGTATTATAGTATACGCACCGGCAGGTCACAGCCTCCTTTCTGGCAGAGTTTCTGCACCAGGGCCCCCATGATGATCATCACTGACTCCCTGATGTCGCTGTTACCAATCTTCCCCCTCCACACACCCTGGGTGCAGTGAAAACACACCAAGCTCATGGCTTCCCTTGTGCCTTCTGCTCAACGACATGCACATCAGACTACTGACATTACTCACTGGCAGAGCAAGGGTGAACCATGGAGAACTTACATAGCTATCTTGTTACTGACATTACCCACGCACAATGAGATCCTACTCCACAGGTGGGAACCATGCGTGTCTGCAAGAAGAGCAGCGAGCAACTGAACTCACCAGCAAGGCCTCCAGCATCTTCTCATCGGGATGAGAGGCAAAACCACAGGCGTACAGGAAGCGCTCCTGCAGAACAAGCTGCTCGGCCTTGGAGAAGTCCAGGAACTGCAGGATGGCCTGCATAGAGGCAGGCGTCTGGGCGGAGGTGACGGCGTCCACCACCTGAGGCCTGACAGGGGCACAGGCACAAGCATGGCATGGGGATCAAAGGAGGAAAACAATCAGGCTTCACACCAAAACAAAACACTGCACAAACAAGAATTATACAGGCTAAATTATCACTGCACCACAAAAAAAATGGGAGAAAGAGTAATGAGGAAGAACCTCTGTGAAGGGGATTAATGGAGGGTGCAGGTCTGATGTGTGGAAGTTAGGGGCTGCTGGGACTGAGAATACACACATACAGAGGAAGGCTGTCAGGCTATAGGAGGGCCAGACTGGAGCTTACAGTGCAGTTTTCGTGCTGTTCCTGAGCACCATCAGGATTTCCTCTGTGGAAGCCCTCCGCAGGCTCTGAATGAAGACCAGGAAACTGCGTGGAGCGGTCGCCCTGGACAACCTCTCCGGCTCCAAGTCCCCACGAACAGCCAGCCAGTACTCCCACAGCTGACAGTGGCAACAGAAAGCAAGCAGATTGAACAAACTGTCAAATTACACAGCAAATAAAAATGATTCAGCTCTCAATGACAGCAGGAACAGAAACTCCAGGCACACGTACTTTTGGGCAGCCTTTGCACAGAGATTTTCCCTTTGGGCTAGACAAGGAAATGGTGACATATTTGGGGTCCAGAGACTTAATAACATCGGCAACGTCTTTTCCTGCAGTTTCGTGAGATCCGGCCTCTTTCTTCACCAGCACCAAAGACTGCCTGCAAATAAAAATGTCATATGCACAGTGTGTGAGAACACAGGATAAATACAAAACAGCAACAGGCTTAGTTATAGACCAGACGTTAAGAACAGGCGCTTATTCCAGCTCAAGAAGTAAATGCTTAGCAAGTATTTAGAGCTTCAGGTAAGACCTGCTGGAGCTTCACATGTAAGCACAGAAACTAAACTCAAATTCTTAATTAATTCACTTTCAATCAAATCCGCCACTCAGGAAAGAACGAGTATGATGAGAAAAAAATGCTACAGTAGATGTTAGCAAGGAAAGCCAATAACAGAAGTATGATCTTAAATTTGAAGGAACAAATAGATTTTATTTATTTATTTATTTATTTTTTATGTTATTTTTGTTGCTACATTTTCCATGCCGTTATTTTCGGACTCAATCCTACCGGGACATCACTTTTGCCGCGGTCGTGTGACGGGCGTTGACAGAAACGACATGTGTCTCCTCAGAGACGGCCGACTTGATGAAGCCCTCCTGCAGGGTGAACTCGGTGACAGAAGAGGACTTGGCAGTCACCCCCAGCACCTGGGGGAGAGCAGACATTCGGAGCCATGAAGGTCACAGACTGAGGTGATGAACAGTGTTCCATATACAGTTTGGTGTCACCTCTGCATCAGCAGAAGAAAAGTTAAAAAAAGGAGGCATACAGCATAGGGTTATCAAGCAGTGAAAGATAATTACATAATTATACTCATCATTCTTTTCTATCAAAGTTATAAGAACAGATCTGAACTTTAAAATGCTTTCAGAGATGTTAAAGGCCCTTTCTAACGGTCTAAAAATACATAACCAGTTATATGGTAACACATGTTGACTTCAGTCATAATACTTATGTGGGTATCCGGTAATGTAATGAGGGCTGTTTACACTGTTTACACCCCCACCTTACCTCCCAGGTGCTGTTGGAACAGGCGGGGGGGGTTATATAATAGGAAATGCACAGGTATCCTATTGAGCAAGTGATGTCACAGACCTGGCTGTGTGTGGTAAAGCCCGTCTCAGCCGTCTTGCAGCTGTCCTGCAACTTGACCCGAGTGACGCGGTCCTTGTCTACCTTGTACTCCACAGTACACTTCCCAGACACGTCCTCCTGTTTCCGGGGGAGAGAGGGGGCAAGGGTTACAGGATAGGGCAAATGTACTCACCCTCACTACCATGGTAAGAGCTGTCAAATCACCGTGCACATGTACTTAAGCACACAGAATACTCTCAAAAGCAGAAGGTACGCAATGTAAAAAGAAGAAGTGCTGAAAAAATGAGACAGACGGCTTGACAATGACCTGCTCCACCTTCCCTGAGGTGAGCTGCAGCTGCAGAAGACTGGCCACACCCCTCTTCAGGTTTCTAATGATAGCAGGCTCATTCTGGTAGGAGTACAGGCCCTTCACCTGTGACAGGTAAACACAACACACACTGTTAACCAGGACAAACTAAGTTCCAGTCAAGCATCTTCCCATTTCATTGACAGCAGGGTACACATGCAGTCTGCACTTGTCCGCTGTCAGTCCTTAAATTTTTGTTGATATTAAATAGAAACATTTATTTCAGTGGACAAGAGCACCTACACAATCCAACTTTGACAAAAAGAGTTCCTCCACAGCAAAAGGGACAATAGACCTCTACCATAATTCACTCTGTTGTCAGCGATAGTGCGCCTGACACCCTTTGGCCAGCCCTACACGCCTGGCACGCCAACCTGCCGATGCTGCGCTGAGAAACCTGATAACGGGATAAATCCCACAGGAAGCCTGACACGCACGCTTTCTTAGCGCTGCGACCTTTGCACTTATACACGTGTACAGGTATCGGTAATTTTCTTGCCCGCACAGCAATGACCTGTTGGCGGACAAGGTCTTGAGAGCTGGTGCTGATACACTTTGTTTGGAGCGAGCAACCTCTAAAGGGTGGACAGAACCATATGGTGTCACAGGGTTGCCATGGCATCAGAATCCCCCTGTGAGCCTCATTGTGAGGGATTGGGGGGGTGTAAGAGAGTACAAAGCACAATATTTCTCCCCAGGAAGTGACACCACTTACGCATAGCTGTGGAGGGAAGTGCTTGGTATTGAGTTTGGAATTTAAACAACAAATTTTAACACGTGATAAAATACTTTCCATTTACTGTGTAACAAACACACTGTATACATACAATATTGCTAGAATATTGAGCACAGTATGAAAAGAGGTGGGAAATTCCCTGGTTTCTTTCTATGTTGTTTCTGACAAGCCAAAAATATGCTCTAACCAAATAAAACACATTGGCTTCTCTTTTTCCTACCTTTCCAAATTTCAGGTGCACTAGGAATGGTTTCTGTAGCGTTTCTAGGTTGCCTTTTCCGAGGATCCTTTGAGCAGTGGAGCCAGAGAAGATGTTGTTCTTGTCTTGGCGTGGTGTAACAGTCTCCATCTTCACATCCCCAACCTGCAGGGGTCAAAGCACAGGTGTGACACATGGCACAATGTGGCATACCCCACCTGCTCCATGAGTTCAAAGAAGAACACCATGGTGTCTTTCATCCAAAGACATCAATATTATTATTATATATATATATTTTTTTTAAGCCCCTTTTAAAGAAGCCTTTCTCAACCCTGCAAAGGGACAACTCACTCAGCTGTCTGTTTAAATTCTTTTCAAAAGGCATTTCAGAACAAGCATGCCACCCTTGGGCATCCAGACAGCCTCACACCTTTGTATGATGGCAACCGTCTCCCAGATGATGGAACCACATCAAATACTTCTCATCACCATGACAGTTGGTTTCCCTTTTCCTGCTGTTGACAGAGGAAATGGGACCAGGCCCCCCATTTAACCCAGAGCCACATACCGCCAGTTTGAGAAGCTGATCATCTTTGCTGCTTGGGTTTCTCCACACCAGGTTGATGTCAACGCTGGATGAAACTCTATAGCCAGCGCTGTTCTCAGACGACCCCTTTGCCCTGTCTAGCAGCACTTCAGTGGAGTAGTGGAATTTGTACAGCTGTCCGCCGCTCAGTCTGGGCCCGACAGCCCCACCTGGAACAACAGAGATGCATGCTTTCAGGGAAAACAGAAAGATACCCGGAAGAGCACAAAGGACAGTCTCTGATCACTCTCAACACAACAGAGGGGCCATTTCAAAAACACTATTCTGGCTTCAAAGAACACGGCCAACCATATCACATAACGATTCTGGCTAGTAGCTCACCCACTGGTACTTGTATAGCTGTGGGATATAGGAAGACTTGTCTGAAGACAAAACAGTGATTATTTTTTGTGTCAACTTATGTCAGATGTGGCCAAAGAAAGGTATATCACATCTCATCAGCAGATCTACAAAGTCAAGGTTCATCCTATAATCTCAAATTGAACCAAGCTTGCAAAACAGAACTCTAAAAAGCAATAGTAAGGCAAAAGGAAGAACATTTAATCCAGAACAAAGACAGTGGTAATAGTAACACCAACAAATTTCCTTTTTTGTTTCAAAATTCTGATAAAGATCTTCACATATCTTCAAGTCAAAATTTAAATTAAATACTAGGTGTGCTGCCTTGGTAACAGCTCACTCTGGAGCCAGTCAGTTGAGTTCTCATCCTAGGCCCTTGAACAGAAGAAGCTCAACTTTTTCATTGTTTTACCCTGGTTACAACTCATCAGTGTATGACTCACTGATTCGAGCCAATAGACTGACGTGTCACTATTTGGTTGCATCATTGGGTCAAGTGTACACAAGTGTCAAGCAAAACCACAGTGTGCTTAATCAGTCTTTCATTTTAAAACACTAGAGATGTCAAGACCCCTTAAATCATAATATACAATCAATAGCCTATATCACACCATGGTTTTAGACTAAAAGATTAATATTTTGCTTTGGCAATACAGTAATCAGACATAATGATGTATTTTTTTTCCAACATATTTTGAGCTATTGCCAGTATGAATGCCTGACATAAGTACATAAACCAGTCACAAAAAGAAACAACTCAGTTATGTTGAATGTATAGGATGTCCATAAGTTTTGCCATCAACAGACTAACATTATTTATTCTTGGTGGTAATAAAACCACAGTAAACTGTACATTCATAAAATGCATTTGATACAAATTGTAAAATTAATCCACAATTACAGAAGAATTAACCAAACTGAATTATACAAACATCAAATAAAATCTTTGAAAGAATTATACTTGATACACCTTAGCCACTCACCTTTAACAGAGGCAGGATAAGATGATGAAATTGTGCAAAGAAAAATTACGAAAATTTTTAACATACTGTGATTTTTGCTTCTAGAGGATTTTGGAGAAAAAGTGAATCTCCTTAACGTGCCTAAGAGACTGTGAAGAGGCACAACTCCACTACAGGCGCGTTTATCTGAGTGGAGGGCAGAATCCAGACTCCACGCTCAAGTACTAAGTTCACGCACTCTGTCAATTATCAACCCACAACGTTATAATAATCAGTGGATAGCTCGTATTTGAGTAGGTGCATTGTCAAAAGATACCATTCGGATGTCACTGTACAATCCTGCCATATGCATACGTTGCCATCGTGAGGTCGATGCAAGATAACGTTTACATTTTATCTTGATTGCATCAAACACTGACGAACGTGCAAAAGGAAAGCCAAATTTATTTGAATTTGAATCGATATGAAAATTCCGCAAATGTAATCAATTTAAGTAATTAAAAAAACGAAATGTGATGTGTTGCGTGTAGTTATAACAGCTGGACAGCGAAGTAAAAAGTTGCTTAAGTTCTGCAATATCTTGGTCTTGAATTCGGGATATATTTTGAGAAGTAAAACGACTTCTCCTGTATAAAAAAATTAAACCGTTATTTTTGAGATCGTAAATACAAGTTTCTAGTTTCATCTTCCAATAAGCTAGCCGTTATTTGTTTATTTTTACTGTATGCGTAACGGTCGTGTAAAATTTTCTCCCGGTTACTGTGTATTCATTGTGCATCCAGCCAGGTCACACGTGCACTGACGTTACACTTCCTAGCGTGGCACTGACCACTGTATTTAATTAAGATCACACATAATCACTCTACAATTGGCGATCAGCTGTCAGTGTAAGTAGTTTAAATCGCGAAATGTAACTGTTTATACATCAATATGTATTTAGGTGAAAACCTAAACTGGAACCGTGCTCCAATTTCACCAGTTAGAAATACTGTACTGTACTACGTTATCGTGCATTTCTAAGTTGAACTTTGATATATATGGTAATCTCTTTGACCAGAATTAAAATGCCAAGTTTCCGCTTTGCACCACAATAGGTGTAAAGTTTATTGGGGATTCTGTAAACTATTTACAGTAAATACTACAACAGGATATTTTAACTGAACGTGGTTAGAAGCTGTCGGTGGCTTTCCCACTTCCTGGTTAATAAACGGCTCTGTTCGATGACGTAGAAGACACCAAGATGCGCCAGCCACAGTGTTGTTTTTTTTTTTTTTTTAACCTTTATTAATATTTGTCATGAATACAAACCTACAAATTTATAAACATTTACATAGACCACAGTGTTGTTTGAGGACGTACAAGACACCAAGGCGCGTCAGCTACATGGCTCTGTTTGAGGACGTAGAGGATACCAATGCGCGTCCTCTTCAGGGCTCTGTTTGATGACGTAGATCAGCCTTTCACAATCGGAGGGGCTGCTGCACCCTACGGTGTATTTTGGCTTTGTCAGGTGTGCTGTCAAAATTTTCATATGTTGGCGGCATAATAAAATGAAATGAATAATGAGAAACGAATTTGATGAAAATGCAGATCATTACTATCCTCGTATATGTTCACGTTTTATTTTAACTTTTTTATTTTTCATTAATATCTCGTGTCTTTAATTATATAT
>JABJVR010000043.1:980872-999615 GCA_025773905.1 Chitala chitala | reverse complement strand
GCGCCCTATGTGCTCTGGGATGGGCTTCAGGTTTCCCCGCGACCCTCACCAGGAATAAGCGGTTAAGATAATGGATGGATGGAATCATACCTGCTAAGTGGACAATCAGCTACCGTTCTGTGCGCAGCGATGCTATGAACCCGCCACTGACTTTGCACTGGTAGTGGAAATGTTCCATTAGGCAAGCACACCAAATTAAATCCACCATGGTTGTAGACAGCTGAACTACTGTCAAGCCCAAAAAAAAGGCTTTGGTGTCCGAACAATCTGCTGCAGTTTATTAAACATTACAGATGAGGGTTTACTCAGTTTCAAAATACCAAACTGCATTAAAATTACAAAATTAAAACAGGCTTTGAGCTAACAAGGTGACATTTCTTGTAGGAACAAAGATTTTCCCCAATGTTTACTGTAGAAACCACCTTCCCTCCCCCTGCAGTAATTACCTTGCCAGCGGTTAGTTATGTATTTGAGTGCACACAGTCTCCTGACAGTAGAATGTAATGGGCTCTAACTCTAACACTGCTTGACAAACCCTGTTCTAGTCTAAGGGGAGGGGTCAGTGTGCTCAATACAGAGGTGTCTGCTGAAATAGGTGCATGGTAGACACTGTGCAAACTAATTCTCCCCTGCCCAAACTCCTGTTGTGCCCCAGTAATTCAGGTCTGTGTCGTTACTGTACGGATTCCGTGACGTCAAAAAGGTCACGTGTTCCTGGCCTGCGTAACAATCTCTGGATTGGAATGTTTTAATGATCGCCGGTTCCCTCATCTCAATAAAGAGAACGCTGCACTATGTACACAACATTTTAAAGAAAAAAAAAACATCCTGGCCATCCCCACTCCATCTACTACTAAAGAGGTCTAGCACCTGTAGGTAGAGGCTACGCAACAGAGGCCAAGCTACTTTAAGACTTCATATGCAGAGACAGTCACAGGGAAAAAGGGCGAGACCTCGTTTCCAAGGCAACCTTCAGATCCTCCTTTAGAAGGAGGAAAAAAAAAAAAAAAAAAAAAAAAGCCACTTGCCATGGCAACCAGGAATATGCACATGTGGATACACAATACATGAGAAACAAAGTGAGTGGTAGTGTAGGGTATGAGATGGTGCAACAAAGCTTCATGCTGTTGTGTCCAGTTGAAGTGTTCTGCTGAATGACAAGCTCTTTTGATACCATGGTTGCTTATGAGTCCAGACACATACAGGCTCTGTGCTTTCGTATGCAAAAATTAACGTAAGAGGTAAAGTGGAAGAGAGTAGAACTCCTTTGAGGGGGGTAAAAGTACAGATCCCTACACTGTGCTAAAGGTAATGTATTCCAAGCATTTGAACTGGACAAACGACAGATACAGCTGAGTTTTTGTACACGTGTAAGAAATTAAGGCCGGCAGAACGAGTGAACGAGGCACAGGCAAGGAGGACTGTGCTGGTCCACTTGAGCGGTACCACTCGGGGTAGCGGCCTGCTAAGTTCACAACCTTCCAAGGCGTCCTCAGAGCCTCGGTGCTGCTGCTCACACTGCCTGCACTGTGGGAGAGGGTGATGCTCTCAGATGACCGGGGCACCGAAACACTTTAGGCAGCACTGCACGGTGTCGCTGGGTGGGTGGTCGGTTTGGGCCACGCACTTGAGCTTCTCCGGCCCGAGCTCGCTGAACGCCTGTTTGTACTCGCGGTCAAAGGCCTCTGTGAGGACACATAAAGGGTCTTAGTTTCATGTGCAAAAGACATGGGGATAGAAGGGCCACTGTGGCAGTTTTACACACACCTATGTCAATATTCTCTCGTCCAAGAGCCACCAGGGACAGGAACAGGATCTCCCTGTATATGCTTCTGTCAGAGAAGAGAGTCGCACTTAGAGGACACATTCCTTTTGCATACAGGGGAAAGGAAGTCGAGTGCTGACCGTACTGACCTTTGCCGTTTGGCGTTGGGGTTCTTCTTCACCTCTTCAATAAGCATCTCGATGGGCTCAGAGACATTGTTGGACTGGATGTTCCTGATGATGCCATTGAGCAGACCCCTGGTCTCCTGGTAATCTGAGGGACTTAACTGGCCCCTCTTACTCCCTATGGCACACACATGCAGATCACATGCACAAAATGAGAACCAATGCACACCATTGCCATGAGGCTGCTATGCATCTAAGAGTACTTTGCAGCAGATATAAGATAACTTTGACCCATAAAGCCCTTGGCTGCTTGTCATACAGTCATGTCATACAGTGCGCCACGTGGTACCATTGTAATGTGTACAACTACCAGAGAAACATCCTGCTAACGGTTCTTATTTTGCACTACAGCCTATGTTAAGCTGGACCAATAGCTCTGTGTACTGAGGTACAATATGACTGATGGTTAAAACAGTGGAGTGATTCAACAATTGCACATCAAGAACTGCACATCAATGGAAAAACTCTCAATTGGAAGAAGTAGGAAGTTGGAGGTAAAGAAGGGAGTGCAGAGGTGCAAGGCAGTCGAAAAACTCACACATAATCCTCCACAACAGGTACAGGGGCTCAGTGGGCTCTTGGTGCAGGTTGATGTTGTCCCACAGGAGCTGCACATACACCAGCCTGCTGTCCTGAGACAGCGAGGTCAGTGGGAGCTGCAGGGAAGCAAATTTCATTACACACAGTCCACACCAGCAAGTGGTGAAAGCGAGTCGGCAAGAGCAGATCGTACGGGGTCCCGACCTGCACTCCGTTGTTGCAGTGCTCCGAAGTCAAGATCAGGCCCGGCAAGTTGCTGGGCAGATCCAGTCTGCGGAAGTACCACACCAGGTTCCAGAAGATGATGGGATGCTGACTGAGAAACTTGTGTGTGTAGATGACCTGGTCCCCTTCGTTCTCCAACAGGGACTCCAGCTCCTTCCGCAGCACCAGTGGGCTGAGGTAGGGCACTGATACAGGAAGTGGGTTGGGCCTCTTCTGCCCTAGTGCATCCTGGGAAGACAATTGGTTTTACATCACTGATAAAAAAATTTGCTTATACTCTTGATGTACAGCAATGGTAATAGAATGCTGTTAATATGCAATGCTAAAGTATTATAACTTCAGTTAAATGTAGCTCTGAAGTGCTAACTTTGTAAGAGTACAACTGCGCCATCACATTTTCGGTACAACACTTCGTATTACCAGATGAAAATAGGCACATGTGACTCATGACAGCAATGGTAAAAGATTCTACATCTATAAAATAAGCTCTAGGGTCACGTGTTGTTGTAGGCAGGTCACCAGGTAACCAGCACTGAGCAGATGGACCTGTGCTCACCGATGCCTCCTGCAGGCTACTGGGCAAGCTGGTGGTGGAGACGCCATGGGTAGGGCGCTGGGAGAGGTCCAGGCTCTGAAGGGGTCCACTCATGCTGTTGCTCCGGGTCAGAGAGGTGCTCCTTTTGCCATCCGTGGAGTCAGACTGCACTGCCTCCGCCCCCAAACTGTAGGACAAGGCACAGGCACATAGCCGTTGAATTCCTACATACACTAACAGGTTTGGCCAAATATTTTTATCCGTATAATTACTGAATTCAGGCGTTTCAATCAGACTCGTTGCTACAGGTGTATAAAATCAAGCACCTAGCCATGCAGTCTCCATTTGCAAATATTTGTGAAACTAAATGGGTCATTCTGAAGAGCTCAGTCAATTCAAGCCTGGTACTGTGATAGGATGCCACCTTTGCAATAAGACGGTTTGTGAAATTTCATCCCTGCTGGATATTCCATGGTCAACTGTTAGTGATATTATTACAAAGTGGTTTAGGAACAACAGCAACTCAGCCACGATGCGGAAGACCCCGTAAAAATCACAGAGTGGGGTCAACCACTGCTAAGTCGCATGGTGTGTAAAGGTCGCCGATGCTCTACTGATTCCATAGCTGAAGAGTTCCGAACTTCCACTGGCATTCATGTAAACACAAAAACTGTAGCGGGAGCATCATGGAATGGGTTTCCATGGCCAAGCAGTTGTACGCAAGCCTCACATCACCAAGTCTAATGCCAAGTGTTGGATGGAGTGGTGTAAAGCACACCAACACTGGGCTGTGGAGCAGTGGAAACGTGTTCTGTGGAGTGATGAATCACGCTTCACTGTGTGGCAGTCAGATGGGCGACTCTGGGTTAGTTGGATGCCGGGAGAACATTTCCTGGCTGACTGCATTGTGCCAACTGTTAAGTTTGGTGGAGGAGGGATAATGGTATGGGGCTGTTTTTCAGGGTTTGGGCTAGGCTCCTTATCTCCAGTGAAGGGCAATCTTAATGCTTTGGCATACCAAGACATTTTGGACATTGCTATGCTTCCCAATTTGTGGCAACAGTTTGGGGAAGGCCCTTTTCTATTCCAACATGACTATGCCCCAGTGCACAAAGCAAGGACTATAAAGACGTGGTTTGATGAGTTCGGTGTGAAAGAACTTGACTGGCCTGCACAGAGCCCTGACCTCAACCCCATCGAGCACCTTCGAGATTGCGAGCCAAGCTTTCTTGTCCAACATCAGTGCCTGACCTCATGAATGCTCTACAGAATGAATGGGAACAAAAGTCCCACAGAAACACTCCAAAATCTTATGGACAGCCTTCCAAGAACAGTGGAAGCTATTATAGCTGAAAAAGAGGGACTAACTCCATTTCGAAGTCCATGTATTTCACTACCATCAGAATCAGAAATGCTTTATGTCAAATGCTACCATGTCATTTTGGTCCCTGATGGTGTAATGGTCAAGCAGCCGAATACTTTTGTCCATATAGTGTACAACACAACAGGTCTTAATGATTCAGACAAGGTAAAAACATTGAGGCCTGTGTCTCTCTGTGAGCACTGATGCAGGCCTGTCCCTGCCCCTGTCACCCACCAGCATCTTCATCCCAGCACATGGTATTCTGTCTCTCACCACATTAGTGCTGGTGTCATTAGGGCAGGTAGAGGTCAGAGGTCAGAGCCGCTTACCTCTTCTGCAAGTCCGAGGGCTGCCCTGGCTCACTGGCCGTACTTCCGTCGGTAAAGCTGATGAGGTCTGGGGTGTCGTTGGTGGGCCGCCCGCCGTGTGTAGTGGCAGGCACACTGCTGCTATGTATGCTGTCACCTGAAGTGCTGGGCTTTAGGAGGAAGCTGGAGGAAAGGGTGTGGGGGGGTTACAGTGTGTCCATGCTGGTAACAGATGTATGGCAGACTGACCACAGCTAAAATACTGTATGCGGACCTGGAGCTCATCAGCACAGGTCTGCATTTCACATACTTGACTGTGCTGCGAAACAGCCCAGACAGCGAGTTTTAACTCGCTTCATGCCCTTCAAGTGGCACACCATTGCAACCATGCGACTGAATGAACTGTGGTTCCTGGAGCACAAAGACTCATCAACGAATCAATTGCAGCTTTACAAAGCGTGTAATTGCTTGACCGTTGAAGCGCTCGGTTTTATGGTTGGCATTAAGATAATTTGTGGAAGACATTTTACTGCCTTCCATTTAGAAATATTCACCTTCAGCCACACTAGCAAAGTGGCAATAACTGCTTTTGCAGTAAAATAGCTAATTAGTATCTAATGCTTTCACACAAGCCTGCATTACACTCTTAGTCAAGTCTGTTGGACTGATAACAGAGTAGGTACACATATCAAATGGACACTGATGTTGCAAGCCCCCACCGCACTACTGTTTTCACAGAATGGACGGGTACCTGGAGGTCCCCCGCAGGTCCCGGAACTCCACGTAGAGCAGGGGAAGGAAGGTGACCTTACAGAATGGGCAGGTGGTGTTCAGGTTGGAGTCATCAGCCGTCCAGCCGGCCATTATCTCCTCGTCGTAGACCAGGGCCTCACAGGAGCGACACTGAACGCAACTCGACATCAGCACCTGGAGATCGGGTAGGGGACGCCTTTTACAGACAAGCACACTGAAGCACTTTCTCAAAAATTTATTAACAACTACTTCTAAACTGAGAAATAAAACCGCATTTCATCTTAACCGTGATTATCCACCACGTTAGGTTATTCAGTGAGATGCTGGTCTGCATGACTTCCTGTCTGCAAGGGGTGCTGTTCTCACCTCAAGGGCACAGTTCTGGTAGATACTGGAGGAGCTGGCGTGGTGAGAGGAACCCTGCTCTGACCTATCTGACTCCAAACCCCTTCCTGGCCATCCTGGAGTCAAGTCTGTAGAATTGAAAAAAAATCTTATACATCACTAAAACTGACTGCTGATATACCATCATGTACAGCACATATTCATTATACAAAAACAGAGTGAGAATAGTAACACAACATTACAAATAAAAAAATTAAAAAAATGCAGTAAAAAATTTGGGTGCATTTGTGTGCATGCTCACATGTATGCACGAATGTGTGCGTATGTATGCATGTGAGGCTTACGTGCTGAATGTGGAGCTCTGCCCGTGTCACTGCTGCCACTGCTGCCTAGGCTGGTCCTGCTCCGATTCAGCTCGCTGGAGGTCAGGCCTGGTATCATGCCCCTGAGGGTGGGGTTGTCATGATCACCGCTCTCTAGCAGGTGCTCCTCCAGCCGGGCAGGAAAGCTGCCCTCTCTCTGATGGTGGTCCTCCTGGGATGGAGAGACCTAGACACCTTTAGAACCTGTCTCAGAACACAACGTCAGATTCGCAAAAATCCGAGAGGAAAGAGGAACATTCCTGACAAACACAGCTGACTGTGATACACCGTGAGCACAGGGCTACTTGCCTCGTCGTCAGAATAAGCATATGCCGAGGCCATGGCTCCCCACATCTTGCTGGCGACGTTAGCAGCCTGCTTCATGCCAGATTTGAGCACGTCCAGTTTGTGCCCAGACAGTAGGGAGTCCATTTTGATGGACGAGATCGAGCTGATGACAGAGCCCAGCGACCCATGAGGTGAGGACCGGACCAGTGCCGAAAGGGACGATGACCTTTGGTTCTGTGTCTTGGGCTTCGAGATAAAGGTCTTGGAGCGGGCAACGGCTGGGCTGCGCTTTGGGGTAGAGTTGTCTGACCCAGGAGGGTTTGCAGGAGCAGCAGGGAGGCTGGACCTCCTTTCTAGGGGATTGCTTTGCCCTGCAGCAGCTGTGGACTCTTCCTTTGGCGCTTCCTGGTGAAATTCCATGCTGGAAGATTTTGTCCCTAGGGGACTTTTGAGGTTCATGTACATCTCAATCTCGTTGGCCAGGTTCCGTGATGCTACAGACACCACAGTTCGCTGCTCAGCGCTCTGCTCTGATGCCGTCTCCTCATACTCTGTTGCCATTAGGGACAGGGGGTCGGCCCCCTTCTCAACATCTTCCCTCTCCACTGCACGGGAGTAGGAGCTGTTCCTCTTGGAGGAGTCCTTCTGATCTAACTCTGCTCTGAGGACCACCTCAGAGACTACACCAGTCCTGAGCATATCCACAACCATCTCTTCTTGAGGGCTGGCCTCCTCAGTTGGTTCCGGTACCTCAGGGAACACGTTGTCCTCAACCTCTAGTCTACTGCGGAAGGTCCATAAGCCCTCCTCTGTCAGGCAGTCCTTGGTGTCGGCAGGAGGCGTCTTGCCACCGGAAAGGGCAGCAGCCAGGATCTTGGCGTCAGCTCCCATCTCATTGACCATTTGGTCCACGCTCTTTTCCATGCTGCCTTTCTTGAGCAACATGCCCACGCGGCTCTCCATGCTGAAGCTGCAGCTGCGCTCAGAGAATGCCCGCTGACGCTGACGTTGCGAGCCCGCCTCACAGGGTCCGCTCCCTGCCGGGAGGGGCTCACCCTCACCCACCTCAGGCAGAGCCACGTCCTCGCTTGGGCTGCGTGAGATGAACAGCTTCCCACCAGCGCTACCTGTTGGACAGAGCAGTATATGAATTGTTTTCTGGTCTTCTGAGGAAGGAGGCCTCCTAAGAAAAACCAGATGTTCAAGTCCCTTACTGTGAGATCCTCTCCCCAAGGTACTGTCAAAGCTCCCGGTTGACAGCCTGACAATACTGGGCCCTGGTGATGGTATGTCTGCTGGACCAACGTTATCTGCCTCACCAGCCAGTTGGCCTTCCGCAGCCTCCCCTAGAAGTCAACCAAACACCCTTACTTAATTTGACAAACCAACCAGTGAACTCATGGTTACCAAGACAACTTAATTTTTAGCTTTAAATGCACCTTCCACATTCTCTACCATGGCCAGTGGTGGTGGCAAAATGTGCTGAACTGTTGTAACGAACTGTTGCCTGCTGTAACACTGGTAGAAGTTTACGCTGTTCTAGCTACCGTTGTGCGGTGCGCTGCTTATGCTGAGCTGGTCAGTGCTGGGCACAGGAGTCAGGACCCTGTTTCCATCCAGCACCTCCTGATGCAGCTCATCTTTTGACCCATAGCCCTGGTCTGACTGGCCACCTACAGGGAAACATGACACCTTCAGCGCTACACAAATATCCCCCCCCCCAATTAAAGACAACAGCAATGTCTACACTAAGCCATACGGTTCAATAGCACATTTGTTATGTTATCGCATCATCAACCAAATGCAGGCATGCAACGACAATTTACGAAGCATCCCAATAACACTGTGCTGGTAGCTGTAGAAGAGCGTTCAAGAATCTACCATGACTTACGTGACCATGACCAGCACTGCTTATTTGCTGAGATAGAGCCTGATGGATTACATTGGTGACAACGACAAACAAGTTCTCAACTCCAAAAACAGACTCTCTTAGACAAATGTAAATCTTGAACTGCTACTCACAGTTGGCGCATGAGGCTGTTCTGCCTTTATTACAGTATAATGACAGAAAACAGTGAAATCTTAAAAAGCCCATCGTTAAAAGGTTACATCAGCAGCTTCTGGAATGGCACCTGTGCTGCTGTAGTTGTCGGCAGTGTCGGCCACGACGAGGTCACGTGCGAACAGCGTGTGCTCCTCCCCGTTGACATCGCAGCTGTCGGTGCTGCCGTGGCTGAGGCGGTCCACATCACGCCCATCTGTACTTATGGCAGTCACCCCTGTGAGAGGGACACACTGACGTAAACCCTGTGCTGCCTCATGATGGGGTTTGTTACGCCTCCAGGGTCAGGAAAAGCACCTACGTGCTTCTCTTTAACAGTTAACCAACGATAGACGTTGAGTTAGGCTAAAGTTTATCTGGTGATATTTAAACTTACCAACTGTTCCATGTTGATCATTTGACTAATCGTGTGTTCTTGCCATTAAGTGCGTCATAAATGACAATGTCAAAATGGATTAAGAGAACCTATGACGGCATGCTGAAATGAACAGGTTTCACCAGGAGATGGTGGTGTAGAGTCCATTATAGCACTAAGATGCCAAGTCCAGCTGGACTCCATTAACCCTGTTCGCCTCATGCATTACCTGTGCTGAAGAGAGACCTTTTGGAGCGGCCCTTGCATATTGCCTGCTTGAACTGCACCACCGCTCGCACCACGTTCCGAACTTTGGCCCACATGAAGCGGCCGCTCCTGTTCCGGCTGGGCCAGGGCCCTTCCAGCACCGCCTGAAAGGATCCGGGTGGGTGCATGGTTAGTCAGACAGCACCACCCCATCTGGATTAAACAGCAGCAATTACCCACTGAAAGGTGCAATCACTGTGATACACTCACTGCTGTAACAAAAAAAAAAAAAAAAAAGATGCCAATACCAGGATAGCCCTGAGTCCCCCAAACCCATCGCCAGTTTCAGTATAAATAATTTACACAGCAGCCATTCACACAACCTTCACCCCATTAATCCCTAAACGTCTTTGGCTGGCACTTATACGCAGTGAGTGTTATATAATATATATTTTAAGTGCAAAGTAATTTCACCAAATGAAATCCACACATTGCTTTAAAGTACAACAGGTGATGTGTCTCCTGTAATTTGATGGGAATATTACAGGTCACAAGCCCATGGCAACAACCCATGTTAATGGCTACCCCGCACCAGCACATGACCGAAGGCCTTTACTGCACCTTGTTGTAGTATCCATAGGTGATGGCGTTGGGACAGACCCCAGCCTTCTTCATTGCCATCCACACGCGCACAGCCATGACGGGTTGGCCCCAGAGTCCGCAGAGCTGCATCACCACACGATAACACACCTGCACATAGGGCGAAGGGGACACAGCGACTCATCACACTAAGCACACGGCTCCACGTGAAACCCTTCCTTAGAGGACCAAAAAGCTAACATTTGCAGGAACTGTTAGTGGACGGCCTAGTAACTCGACTAGGAGTTCTACTGCTTCCAGAGCGCTTTTCTGAGTCAGATCAGTTCCGTTTTGGGAGGAGTTGCACTCTTGCCTCGTCCAGGACCTCCACTTCGCTGCTGCGCATCTTCAGCAGCACGTTGTACGCCTGTTGCATGGCGCATAGCTTGGAGCTGGCGGCACGAACAGCTGCTGGGAGGCAGATGAACCAGAGGCTGTATCCATGGCTCAGCAGGCACTTGGCCCACAGAGATGGCTGCGAGTAGAACCGCTTTGCCATCTTGGAGGCCAACTTGATCTCCTGCAATGACAGTTGATTAAATTTGGGCTCAGCGAGGTGGCCAGAAACAGCTCTGCGGATCTCAAAACAAGCCGAGCATTTTGGAGCATTATTGTACACACAAACATATGTGAACATGGTCTAGAAGACAGTGGTCAAAACTCAGAGCAACGAAGAGCATCAGTTCAAAAACACTGTCCTGGTCAAGAGAAAAAGGAGACATCCCGCACTGAAGCCGTTTGTTAAGAAAACCTACTTGTTTTCCTACTCTACTTTTGACATGATATTTGATGATGGGGCTAGCAATTATTTAAACAGATTTTATAGCATAAACATTTATGATCACTTCTGTAAAAATATTACGTCATATATTTTTCCTCTATGGATAATTAGACCAGTTATTCCAAAATCATCCAGCTTTGCATGCAGCCATTCAGAAACCTGATAAAAAAAAAAAAAATACTTGAAAGACTCCAAATGCACCTTCTCTGAGGGTGTCGGATACATCCCAAGGTCCAAGTTTTTGGTGGGGTTGTTTCCCTATGGCCACAACCTCTTCCTCTATACACCAGACGCCGAAACAATAGCAGGCTAAAAATACCGGAATTAGACTGCATAGTACAGTCCATGAAAGCTGCCAGCTCGTACTTCCCAAGGCCCTGTGTTACCCAACAACGCCTTGGCTTCCTGCCCCTCCCAGCAACCTTGACCTTACTTGTCAGGTGGAGGGGCAGAAAGCTATCACAGACACCAAGGTGGACACCTTCCTGCACAACATTAACTTTTCTGAAAGAGATCCAATTATCAAGATAAGGAACTAGCTGTTCTGCACGAGTTCACCGACAGTTAAAATGAGGACAGGGAACAGTTAACGGTGTTGGTGTTTGTCAAGAGAATTCCCTCTCTAACGAATGACTAGCCACTGTGTTGGCCATTTTCTCATGAAAATCTCACACCGAGGATACAGATGTACCTCCCTTATTGTGCCTTCAGTGATCAATGCAAATACCTTATTCTGTCCAACTCTGTGCCAACCGAAGGCAGGATTCTAAAACTGACATCTGCACGCGTGAACAGAAAGCAGTCTGATACAGCTGATGAACAGGTGTGTCGACTGTGTTGGCCGGGGAAGGAAACCGATCTTGTTAAGAGTTGACACCTGCATAATTCAGAGCTGGCAGAATTTCACCAATTCACGGTGCTGGTGGGAGCTTATTAAAAAAAAGAGGTGTCTACTTACACAGCTCCAAAAGGACCTGGCATCTACCTGACCAACACAGTCTAGCATCAAATATCAAACACAGCAACTGTGAGCTAACTGTTCCACTGTGTAATTCAGGTACACTATATGGCCAAAAGTATTTGGACACCTGTTGAAATAGTTGAGTTCAGATGTTTCAGCTGTACCTGATGTTAACAGGTGCATAAAATCAAGCACATAGCCGTGCGGTCTGCAGTAACAACTCTGCCAGTATACCGGGTCACTCTGAAGAGATCAGTGAATCTCAATGTGGCACTGCCATAGGACGTCACCTTAGGATTCCACCTTTGCCACACGTGACATGCTAAAGCTGTCCCAATCAACTCTACATGTACCAGTCCAGCCACATGAACTGGGTTGTGAACCAGGTCTTCTTAAACAACATCTGTGCCCAACCTCACACTTACTCTTTTGGCTGAATGGGCACAAATTCCCACAGACACAATCCAAAATCTTCAGGAAAGCCTTCCCAGAAGACTGAAGGCTGTTATAGCCACAAAGGGGTAAAGGGGTGGGGGTACTCCCGATTAATTCGTATGGTTTTGGAAGGGGATGTCCAACAAGGTCATGTAGTATTGACAGTCAAGTGTCTGAATACTTTTGGCCATATAGTGTAGTTCCACACTCACCAAATCTGAAACCATTTCCCCTTTAATCATTGTTTAGAGATCAGGTATTTGTAATATGGGTTATGCAAATAAGCAGGGCCTACTGTATTAACTAAAAACAGTAAAGGACTTAAATGCAATCTGCTAAACACGGCAGTTAAATGCACATGTGAAAAGGACCAGGTGTGGGCTGAACCCCCACCCCCCCCTCAGCCCCTTGCCTCACCTGCTTAGTTCTCTTAGCCAGTAGGGCGGGGCTACTGGACACACTGGTACCTGGCAGTCTGCTGCCCAATGAAGGCCTCAGCTCCTGGGGGCTGTCAAAGAGCTCCAAATGAAGGCGGGGGAAGCTCTTGTAGCTGAGAAAAATGAGAGCATGCTATTAACTACCACAATCAATTAATTTCCACAGTTACAATTTATGATAATTTTGGGGGGTACAACAGAGATGCATTTCTTCAATCACAAACCAGCAGCTTTCAGGTCCCTGTCCTTATCTACCTTATCCTTATCTACCTCTGAAAGAAAAAGTGCACACAGCCCCATTGTGAACGTTCCCTCATGCTAAGCATTGTTATCCTGATGCTCTGTACTGTGAGACCAGTTGCCTAGTAACTATCTACATGCATACATCTGTATATTAATCCAGAAAGCTGCTGCTTGTTTTGACAGCAAAACAAGACCGGCAGACTAAGGTCATTTTAAAAATAACCACATACTTATATGCAGGATGTAGTTCAAATATAAAAACATGTTAATTAAGTCATGACCAGTAACAACAGGACAATCAACCAATTTAAATGAATACAATTATCCAGAGGTACCATACTGTCTCCTTCTGTGGGTAGAAAAGAGAGCTACTTTAAAATAATGACCTTCACCTGTATATTACCTCTAATAAGAGGGGAAAACAGCTTTGGCAGACTTGACATTAGAAATTATAACTATCATTGTTGCAACCTCATCGTGGTCTAGTACCTCAGGAGGTCCTGTTTACCCTATGGACATCAGCACAGACAGAATTCAACCTCCAATAACTAGCATACAACCTAAAAGACAGCTGTTTGCACTGGAATATGATAATTAATTGCATCAGAGGCTCCCTGTTAGTCACCAAAACAAAGCCATTTAAAGATCATAAGAATTATAATGATGGTTACTGAATGCCGACAGGTTTGTGTTTCTACATGCCCTCCATCTATTTAAGGGTAGAGAAGGCATATTTGAGTGGGACGGGGACACACAAAGTCACCCGAGTGCCAGCATGACTGGGCCAGCATGCTGCCATGGTAATTCCTCAGAGCGAGGGCAAATCGAACAGCTTCCTCCTGGGAGCTGCCACAAGGCCTCCTCCTCAAGGCTATGAGGATATCGACCGGCAAGTGGCGGAACACAGAGTGGTCACGTATCAGAGCAAAAGAGAAATCAAACTGATTCTCTTTTCCCCAATGGAGGTGAGTTAGGAGATGCATAAAAAAAATAGATTTATGTGTGTGCGTGTTTTGCAGTTAAACATCCACACAAATATACTCCTGAAAGACAAATTGACTTTTTCTTGAAAATTTCTTTGGGGAGGAAATAAAACACCCACCTAGATATCAGTTACAAAATATGGAAATTTTTGTTTTAAAATGAAAGAAAATGGCAAGTCCTTGCAAAGGCAGAAGTGCAAACGTGTGTGTGTGTGTGTGTGTGTGTGTGTGTATGTAGTTGTCAATTTAATGGAATTCCCCAGACAGAATTGGTCAAAGCAATTCATTGGCTGTGTGCCAGTGTTGTGTTATGCACTCTTTCCTGTTCCACAGGAAACAAGCCAATAGGAATCAGGACTTTACAAAACAAGGGGGGAGGGGGGTGCTTGGTCCCACCTATAGCGACCCACTGGCTCAGCAGCGTCCTCCGCGGGGGGCTCAGGGGGCATGACGAACACGGTGAGGTCACTTTTCTGCGACTCATCCAGCTCAATCAGCTTGGTATCATCCAAACATTCACCTTCCACCTGCATGCACAGATTACATCTTCATTCACAGCAATATACTGATACAGACCTGTCAGAATGCGTTCAACACTGAAACAAGAGAAGACGTGACATGCTTACCTTGGCTCCCTTATCTGTCCCTTTATCAGAGGGAAAGAGCTGGAAAAAAAAAAATATGTGCATTTATTCACCATTGTTACTTAAGTAGACATCACCTCAACTAAACTTTTACAGCTACATACAAAGACTTCAGAAACAGTGTGCTATAATGGCAGACACGCTTGCTATGACTGGTACTCACTTTGTCAATGCAGTCGTCGAAGAAGGCCAGGCCGGTGTCCTTGTCACTCACGAAGGTGCACTCCTCGATGAAGCGGATGAAGATCTGCGTTTTGGTCAGCTGGGAATAGAACTTCTGATGGGCACGATCTCGACTCTTCAGGAACCCTTGGGAGAGGGGGTAGAGACAAAAGGTCAACGCACAATGCCACTGCAAACCATTCTCAGACACTGGACGACTGAGGGAACGGCTATAAACACTCAGTCTGACGACAAAGTGTGGCTGCACTCCATCTACTGTGGCCCCCAGTTCCTGTCGCCTGAGGAACGGGTGAACGACTGCCATGATACGCATCCTGTGTTCAAGGCTTGCATTGTGACGTCTTCATCCTTTGTTATTACTGGGTCACGTGCTGGGGCAAACTAATTCCCAGTGCCTGGAAAAATGTTGGCATTCTGGCGTTAATGAAAGTACTGACGTGCAGCTAGGATCGACCACAACCTGCAGCAGATCGGAACTCTCTCCTTACACTCTCCAGCATCCGTCAGCATGCTTTAGCGGTAAATGGGGTGCCTCGCTGCACACAGCGTGTGTTAAGGGTAAATGATGTGTGGTTAAAAAAAGAAATAAATAAAAAAAAAAATTGGTATGAACATTATAAACAAATTGAGGTATTTGGGTGTGTGGCCCAAAGCTAAGTGGCCATCTGTTTGCAGCTAACAACAAACGTACTGGGGAAAAGTCTGAAGGAGCCTGAGACAATTCTGTAGAAACTCATACTCTTTTCTTCAGTTGTATAAATGCCCAGATCACAAAGAAAAAATGTTGCAGTGAACAGACAGGACAGCAGCTGAGGGCCAACACTAGTTCCAACTAAGTAGGCTGTATACAAGCATGACAAAATCAGACTACAGGTATATTGAAGTACACCGTGTTCCTGATGCCAAATGGTGAGTTTAAAATGTACACAAGTCTGCAGAACATCAACACGTGTGACCAGCGCACACACTGGAATGTCTTCGTTAGGTGTACCTTGAAGGTCGTAGAGGGAGTCGGCCGCCGTCGCCTTATCCGAGGGCGCCTGGGTGATGGGTTTGAGGTAGGAGCGGTAGCCCCTCAGGATGGAGGCCATGAAGCGCAAGAAGGCCTCTTGCACCTCCATCTCCAATGCCATCTTCCTCTTGTGCCAGGTAAAGTCCGCCTCCATAGGGGCCATGTCCACAGCCTGGCCCTCCATGGAAGTCCTGGAGACTATACAACCCGACAGAATGCTCACACTCCCTGGATGACAAAATCTCATAGATCTTCCACCCCCCAACCAACCAACCACTAATTAAACATCAATGGAATGCCAGACATTTTAGAGAAACATTCAGCTCTGCTATGAACTAAAAACATGTCAAATAGAACAGAAACACTGCCAAATTTCCACAAAAACCAATTCAACAGCCCATACTGATTATCCTTAAAAATGTGTTGTGTCTTTGTCGTCCAACGATGAACAAGCATTGACTCCCAAAGGAAAGGCTGATTTATTTGCATGTGTCTTTGACTTCATCCAACCATTTCTTTACGAAAAGAAATTCAAATAAACGTACTCAGTCTGACCACGGCAGAATTTACACTGTTTATAAAATATTTTCACTGGGATTACAGCAATAAAGTACAGCAACCATGATTGCGCACATTTGTGCGCAGGTGCGGGGTCGGGGCCAGCTGCTCACCTGTGCCTAGCTGCTGTTTCAGGTTGGACAGGGAGCTGAGCAGGTTCTTGCTCGATTTCTTGGGGAGGTTCTTCCAGCTGCAGTGCTTCTTATCGTCAGACCTGCATTAGGATGACAACAAAGAGCACCGTCTCAAAGGGCACATTGGAGCACCTCCGGCCTGGAGAAGGGAGGAGGCCAGACATGGAGATTGAAGATGAGCTGCTCACAGGTAGATAGTGTTGGTATCCAGGTCCACGCAGACGACGTCGGCAGGGGGTTCATGCAGGTCAAAGTAGCGAGAGTCTACGCCCACGATGAAGGGGCAGGGGGCATTGAGCACCCCTGCCAGGGACAGCGGGCACAGGGGAATGTAGGGGCACTGCCACTGGAAAGGAAAGATCATCTGCAAGAGGACACAGAACACCGCCAGTGTCACCAGGGACCAAGACTGTTTTAAACTTTGTCCCAGAAACTCAGTCTCCACAGCTATAAACAGATGTAGATGCCAGACGTTCATTTTAGCATAAACTGTATGATGAGACAGCCCGCTCACTGTGTCCTCCCCAGGAGTGATTACTGCTTGCTGGTTCCAAAGGCTAATCGCCCCAGTTCCTCCTAATCAAATTTCTTTCTGTTAACTGCAACTGAAGTGTGAAAATCCTAGCAAAAATGTCCGATTAAAAGCTACAGCAAAGTGTCAAGGGGGCTGAGCTAGAGCAAACACTGTCAAACATATCAATTCGACAACCAAACCGACATAATGCGCACGCTCAGAGATAAGAGAACACACCTGAGATAAGCAGTCATGCATCTGAAACGACTAACAATGACAAACAGGGAAGCCAAGCTCTCACACGAGGGCCCAAGCTTGTCTCTGAACCTGCCGGTTTAAAGCACATCCCCAGCACGGCAAATACAGAGGTGATGGCCATTCTGGCTGAAAAGCCTGCGGTTTCACTCACCGCCACCACGGCCTCGGCCACACCGGTCAGCACTGCAGGCCGCAGAGAGTGCAACAGGATCTTGCTCTCCATCAGAACAAAGTGCAGGAGCGTGGCACAATTCTCTGGGCCCAGGTTGGAGAGCAGAGTGCTGAAGTCTGCCCCACTGCAGGGAACAGGAAGGAGGCAGGAAGGGGGAGGGGGGTAGATGTTAGCTTTGGAATAAGACAAACTCCAATGTCATACTATCAGTTGTAACAGCTGTGCCGTCTCACTATACATTGACCTGGTAAACAGGACTTGTGGACATTCATTTGAAGCTCTTCTGTAGTTTCAATCAGTTTAGAAAGCTAGAAAAAAATTTGACCCATGTGCATTTCCCTGGATGACTAAAAATCATACCTACAATCAAGTATCTCAAAAAAAGTGTGCAAAAATACTACATAAATATGTGGGGTTCGGGGAGGGGGAGTGTCCTTCTTCAGGCTGTTAAAATCTGGCCTGCTGCTTCCTGGAGGGAGGTTCTCTGATCGCTGGATAAACTATAGATGGCTTTGAACAAAGAGCCACAGAATCACACATTTTGTGAGGTGGAAGAGCTGAGCATGCTGTATTATCTGAGAAGTGTAACCAAACACAAACGGTTTTACTAAAAGAAGCTCAAATGTTTTCATACAGTTATTAAAAATGGATGAAAGCAAAGCATCTCAATTCCTAGATCCTCTATAAATTCCAAAAAATGTCCAAAGAGCATCAGTTTCAAAACGAAGGCATTTCCTCTGGAAATTTCCAGACCTGGCCTGCCCCAAAACCCTTAGCTTTTTTAGTGCGTTCTTTCGAGAACTCTCCTATTACCAGATTAGAGAAGGCCTCACTAACCAGCTGTTTAGACTCTGACAAAATGTCTACTGACAGAATATGGGCTTGGAAAAAAGGACAAAAATAAAAGAACAATAAGCCAAGAATCCAATTAGTTTCTAGCAGAACTCTTTGTTTTTTGAAAGCAGGTCATCTAGAGATTAATCATGTTCATTCATTGTCAAGAACACTAAAGGCTGTAGCCTCCAATAAAAAGTACAGTACTTAATCCAAGTTAAACATATTTATTCTATATCGATGTATTAATTAACAAAATGTGAACTCTTCAAAACAAAAAATAGCAGCACACACTAAAGCCACTATGCCGATGAAGATTCTCAGTCATGCAGCTATCTGGAAGTTAAATCAAGTCAACTGAACTACTTCTTGATAAGAACATTCAAGAAGAATATGAACTATCAAGAAAAAAAAATAGCCCAGTTGACATGATTCAATTTCCAGACCAAGTCCAGACTGAAGTCCTTGTGTACATGTCTGTCTTGTTCTATGACATTCTTAACTAAACTCCACTTCACCCCACAGTCACGTTCCTATCTTCCCTCCAAACAAAAAAGCATCTTCCAACTAGCGTCCTAAGCACTGCATCAGATACTCAAGGCGGCCGCCCGGGGGGGGGGGGGGGGGGGGGGGGGGGGGGGGGGGGGGGGGGGGGGGGGGGG
>JABJVR010000043.1:950383-976315 GCA_025773905.1 Chitala chitala | reverse complement strand
AGACCCAAGGCGGGAATTGAACCCCAGGCCTGGAGGTGCGTGGCGACAGTGCTAACCACCACGCCACTGTGCCGCCTTTTTTACAAAATCCATATAGGACCAATTTGTATGAAGTTTTAAATAAATTTTTCATTGGACCTGTCTGTATAGGTTCAGCTGGATTGTCAGTTCTAACTTTAAATTCCTTTTATGTCCCCCAAGTAAGATGAATGACAGACGTAAAAAGCCATTGTTTGCAAATGTTTGCCCACTAACGCATTTTTCTGGGTCATTTCTTGATCTTTGGAGGAGTAACATAAAACGTTATAGGGCGCTGGTTTTTAACGTGCCCATCTTTCAAAGCGCTTAATTCAAACATCTGTTCAGACCGCTGCTGGGCCTATAACTGTTCGATACTGCTCGACTCAAAGGTAAAAGCACTCCAGATGCTTAAAGAGATGCAATTAGATTTTGCTTCTTGTTCATTATCCACTTTAATTCTTTATTAAAACCGCATTAGCTGTAGCTTATTAACAAGCCTTCGGCCAAGCCGACTCTGAACATCAATCTTCCTCCTGCTTCACATTAACTTGTTACTTGTCATTGCTTTTCCTCAGAGCTTTAGATTTGGACAGTGCTGCTGCTGAAACCGTGGAATTGTGGGAGAAAAATACACAATGGTCGCTGGTGTGTGAATTACGTGCATTCAGACAGCAATCTAGTTTGGAGCAAACACGTCCCCAGGGGTGGTGTTAGTGATGTGAGTCTGTGTGTGACTCTGGTCTGCAGGAGCTCCAATAGCACCCAGACCTTTTCCTCAAGCCAAACCGTGGAGCCACCCTCCCCGGAAGGGGTTTTTCAGGCTCTGAGTCATGCGGAGCAGACCTTCCGCAAGATGGAAAGCTACCTGAGGCAAAAGCAGCTGTGCGACGTGGTTCTGCTGGCCGGAGACCGCAGGATACCGGCTCACAGGTGAGGGGGCGGGGCTCACATTCTGTTGTTCACCTGTGGCGGGAGGGAGGAGCCAGAGAACTTTGTTTACATGCATATACACTGACAGATGTGTACATATGCTTACACATATATGGGTATTCATAGATTTACACACACGCGCGTGTATACATACAGTGACTCACGCATAGTCATGGAATCGCACGCGCGCGCACACACACACATTTGTGTACACACATACAGATGCTCATATGTATATGCATACACATACACACGTACATGTATACTCACACATGCACATACAATTACACTTATGCATAAGCATACAATCACGCAAATGCACATACAGTTACACACACACACCAACATGCATACACACAGTTAAATCCATGTGCATACATTTGCAAATGTACACATTCAGTCTCCTGCCAACACGTATGCATAAAATCACATGGTAACAGACATACATGTACACCGTGTGCCGTGGAGATGACTATAAGTCCAGGACGGCCTTTAAAGTTCATTTTACCCCGTTTCTCAGCTTCTGTAGTCTTTACGAGTTTTCTCGTAGGATCCGGTCCCTGAGGATGACCGTGTGTCAGATGTGGAAGCAAGATGGTGCTGAATACAGGTAGCCAGTTGCACTACAGAAGAAATGGGTCTGTGGAGACCATTTGTAAATGTCAGGAGGGGGGACTGCTGAGGAGAGGCAGCTTTGAGATTTGCAAGAAATGTAACAAGCAGCCTGTGACCTATTTAAAACACAACAACAAAGACATCGGTTGAATATTTCAATGGCAGAGCGTTCATCGATTCTGCTCCTTTTTCAGTGATTATGGAACACGTGCGGGGAGACACGGGAGTCCACGGGACGCGTTTGTTCTCATATGTCTTTGCTCACGGCTGTTATGTTTTCTCACTCAGGGCCGTGTGTTAAAAACTGAGTTTATTCCAAATAAACTGTCGGTAGAAGGCAGTAATATGCATTTATACATTTAACGTTTTTTAACGTTATCATATTCTGTTTGAAAAAGGCAAAAATAAGTGTATTTGCAGTGAAAATAAAAAACGAAGAAAATCCCCCTGACAAACATTACTTATGTGCGGTAATGATGCTGGTTTCACTGTTTCCCTAGTTAATTTTTTTGTTTTTTTTTTTTTTGACATGATATCCCAGTTTAAAAGCAAACCTTTTTTCCCTCACTCTCTGAATTTAAAAATTTATAGTTTCAAAAATTTTCACCATTTACAATAAAAAATACAGGAAAATATTACTGCCATTACCCAGAGTCAGTCATAATGACATATGTCTACACAATATACTCTCTCTGCCTTGCTCTTCTTCCTCAGAAACAAGGGCTTTGGGTTCTAAGGTGTTGGGTTTTGATGTAGAAGACATCGGATGCATCTTGACCTCCGTCTTGCATGGTCTCATTGATAAACATTCGTAGGAAAAGCTGTGTTCATTACCACAAACATAGATGCACTAAATTTGTTCTATTTTCTACTTTGGCCAGGAGTGATGCTGGTATTTTTTTAAAAGGGGATGCCCCAAAGGGCTATATTTAACAACCATGTCTTCCGTTACATGTAATCCTTTTTTTAAACAGCTAGTGACTGACAGGAGGGGGGTGCTAAAGGGGCCAATCATATTTCAGATGGGACAAGTGCCCTTGAGGCTCCACCCCTTGATCTACCCATGAGTTTAGTACAATGACCAATATTTGCTTAGATTTTTCTCCTCAATTAACGCTCTAAATGAGCTGAGCCCAAAGTAATTTCCATACACATCATGATCATGTTACTAATCCACACTGCAGTTTATTCATAGATATAATTGGGTTTATAGTTCCTATCTTTTAATAAACTACCCCTCTATAGCAAATCTTCCACAATTTCTTGCTACATTTATTTTTATTTTTTGTATTTTTGTTATAGTATAACCTTTATACTATGACTTATTTCCACTCGATGCTTTGACATCATGTTCCGTTGGCGTGTAATTTAGAAACTCAGCTGAACTTGTATGACGTGACTGACGGCTGTGGTGTGGAGGCAGTCTGTCAGGGGCGTGATGATACGTAGGTCCTGGATTCTGAGAAATGGTGCTCTGCATTTATTCAAGATCGCCAACGTCCTAAATGGTCGAGGAGGCAGCTGCCGTCCCTGTTGCACAAGCTGTCGTCATTTGTGCTGATTTCCTGTGTGAAAAAGAGAGAAAAAAAGGCCAGTGTATAAAAGGCCAGTGTATATGAATATAAAAACACTTAAGTAGTGTTCCCTTTATTGAAAATTGTTTGGGCATGATAGATGTGCACACAGTATAATTTGTTTCCACTTTCATTCATAACTTGTCTTCATATACTTTTCAACAGTTGATGTTACATACGTGTACAACTTTCTGTCGTACCCTTTGAATTGCAGTGACATCATTGTTTAGGGATCTGTGCCCCCTCCAACACACAAAAGGAAGAAAAAATTGTGAAGATTTTATTTTTGTCTGTCCCTCGCTCTCTTCCTCTCGAATAGCATTGTAGAGGTTTGTATTTCTGAACTTTAGAAAGATAGTCACGGTACTTCCCCCCCACCTGGATTCCTGCTCCAGATGTGGCTTCCAGCTGTTGACGTGGGGTAGTGCGCTACATCACTAACTGAGGGCAGTCGATGGAGAAGCTACTGTATGTTGGGCAGGAAACCCTCAAGTGTCCTGGGCCAAGAGCCACCAGGGCTGGATTCATTTAGGCTTCCTATAAATAGGGCTTATTTGAGTCTGTCATTTATGGGACAAAGTGCTTTTCATCTCGCAGTGCCCCCCCCCCCCCCTTGCTTCCAAGTGCCCGATCCATCCTGCTGTCACGCCTCTGCACAAAGAGAACGCTAAATTTTAGATTCCCAGATGGAGGACTTGTGTGGGTGTCTGGGAACGACTCTGAGACCGTATCATGAAGTTTAGTCAGAACTTGAGCCTCAAGGTGGGCAGGCCTCTGAAATCTCCATTATGAACCCTCCTGCTTGCCGACCATATAATGCAATAGGTTTTATGGAACGCTTTTTCTGTGGAGTGGAGATGATTCGGTGATTTGTCCGCTGCATCTGAGACCTTATTTATACTCCTACACATTGATAACAATGTTGACAATAAACCTGAAAAAGTATCATTCCCTTCATGGTCACACACAGGCCTATTACCTGAAGGTGTTGTGTAGCGCTGAAAAAGCAGCCGTGTTCCCATGTGGGTGCTGGCTGATGCCAGAAGGCTTTTACACAGTTAACAACACCCCACACGGACAATAAGAGGCTGTGGATTCTGGGCACGCACCGTTAGAGCAGCCACTGGACAAAGGTGATGAAGGGGGCAGCGTTGGAGGAGAGGGGGGTCTGGGTCATACACTCAGCCCTGGGCAGTGACATCTTCCCAAGCACTGCACACTTAACAGATGAGAGCATGGTGTCAGGGATGCAGGGACAGTGACGGCGTGAAATGTTCCAGTGGGAATTGTCCGCTGTTCTTCATCCTCCCCGCGGACACCTCGGGGCCGGCTCGACACGTTGCTAAGCAATTGGCATTGATTGGTTGCCGCCGTAGTGGTCGGCGGCAGGCGGGAATAGCCAATGTAACATCTCCGGGTGAATTGTTGAGTACCCTTTGAAAATGTTCATTGCTGATTTAGTTGTTTTCTTTTTTTTTAATAGAATACCTTTAGGCAGTGTTGAAGCATACGTTCTAAAGACATGCCAGTTTTTTTCCACATCAAAACATAACAGAAATGAATGTCACATTTGGGGCGATCGGTAACAAGAGACAAGGGGGTGTCTGTGTGCAGGGAGCCGGGTTTATTGTAGAGAAACCGAGTCAAAAAGGCAAACGGAGGATAATCCAAAAAAAGGCAAAAAGAACAAAGACACGTAACTGGTACCACAAAAGGGCACACGAACGTGAACTGCAACACAGAACCAGTCCTAGGAAGGCCAGACTATAAAGTAAAGACGTTAACAGCTGGCCAAAACACCATGAGAACACAGACGTAAAACAGCACAAAACGGGAAATCGCACACAGGTGGAAACACTCACAATGACTAATGGGGGAATGGAGATAGGACAACGAGGGTGTGGCCACACAGAAACACCGCCATGCAGCTGCTGACAGAACAGCATAATAAGGCTTTTTGGTTTTGAATTTATTTCAGTAGAATGTGAAGTCGAGATTTAATAACTTTTAGAGAAGTAACACTTTAAGTGGCTCTGTAATGTTACTGAATGTGATGAGAGGAGAGTCAGTAAGAGCAAAGCACTTACTGTTTACACTCAGCCAGTCTTAAGCTCTCTTCAAATATATGAAACATACATGCGTGATGTTCTGATTAGAGTCACAACATGCACTGCTCCACATGCACGACATGCACTGCTCCACATGCAAATGGCTGGTGCTGAGTTTTGTTTTTCCTCCACATTTTTCCCCCATAACTTCACTCTCTCCCTCTTTCTCCCCCTCCTCATTGTCCTCCGTTCAGACTGGTCCTCTGTTCGGTATCAGACTACTTTGCCGCCATGTTCACTAGCAACGTCAGGGAGGCCAAACAGGAGGAGGTGAAGATGGAGGGCGTGGACCCAGATGCATTGTGGGTGTTGGTGCAGTTTGCATACACAGGTATGACGGTGCAGAGATACTGCTTCATTTATAATAATAATATAATAATAGTTACTGTGGTAGCTATGGTTATTTTCTGTTATTGTGTACTTTGATAAGTAAATATACCCACAACAGTCTCTTCTACAGCTTTGAACTAAATCAATTTGTAAACGCGAACGATTACAGTGGCTGTATTATGGTGTCCATAAAACTGCAGTTGTTTACACATATGAGGGGAGTTATGGTAATGTGCAAAGATAAACCACTACTGACATGGGGACAAAGTGAAGTGTGAAGCATCACGTACATCACTGAGCAAACACTGACACACCACAAAAGCACGGAATATCAGGTCACTTCAGTGACACGCATTCCTTGTTATAATGAATTTTCCCCCTTAACACTGAAGATTGTTACTGTTGCTTGTGTAAACTGTACAAGAGGGCATAACGCAGTGCGTTGTGGGAAACAGAGCGGCATAACTGTGCCAGGATGGCAGCCATTAGTATTGCCGCAACAGTAACGGTCCTGGGTCGCTTGGTGCTCTAGGCAAGATTACAATTGCCCGCCCCCTGCCCAGGGCCGGCTCTGTGTCTGCATACGTGATCTGGACCGCCTCTGTTGACACCCTGGCGCTCTGGATGCGTTCGGATGGAGATACTGTCCCCAGCTGAACGGTGGAGCCCGGCCACCTCTTATTTGTCGACGTGTGGGCAGGTCGCCTGGAGCTGCGGGAGGACACGGTCGAGAGCCTGCTGGCAGCGTCCTGCCTGCTGCAGCTGTCCGCGGTGTCGCAGGCCTGCTGCGCCTTCCTGGTCAAGCAGCTGCACCCTTCCAACTGCCTGGGCATCCGCTCCTTCGCCGACGCACAGGGCTGCCAGGACCTCCACAAGGTGGCGCACAGCTACACTATGGTGAGCCCCAGTGCTGTGCCCATCGCCGCCGCCACCACGTTATTTTACAGAGCGATGACCTCACGCCCCATGGGATGGGAGAGGTCGTGTTTGGGCAGCGGGGATGCTGCATGCGTGTCTTTGTGGTCCTCTGTGAGGAGAATCCCTTCTAGCCCAGTGGTGTGTACAGGATGCCTTCGAAACCTTTTTATTCTTGCTCCTGAGCTCCCCCCCCCATCCCCATACTGCAAGTTAATATGTAGGGAAGTTAGGCAAATAACACTGATCTTCGCTCTTTCATTTTATGTTATTGTACCAGCCACGTGCCTTTGGTGTAAGACCATCTCACCACTCACTGGTCCCACTGTTTGCACTTGGGGTTGCTATAGGAACTGCCTCTCAGTCTCCTCATCATCTTTAAGGCTCACCAATAAGCTCCTATGTAAAGTAATTAACTCGTTTATTGGGCTGTAGTGGGTAATGGCTTTGAGAGTCATTTGTTGATGGCAGATCAAATTGGATTTTTTTGTGTGTACTGGAAGTAAAAATGATGCCTACACAAACTGTCTGCTTTGTCCAGAACCAGCAAAGCCAAGCACATTAACTACTGGGGTGAGGTTAAGGCAGATGCAGCTCGCACTGTGTTAAGTGTACTTTTGTGAAAGGCAGGAAGTTGAGTTTGACACAGTTTGTGGGTGTGGAGGTTGTTTGGGAAGAATACACCCTCCGGTCATGCTTATTTAAAATGCAGACTTGCCATTTTTAGAGCCGAGCATCACCATTAACGCAATTCATGCAGTTGTCAAGGTCAGCTATTTACGGGCGCTGCAAACAAACGGTGAAATTAATGGAGAACGCTGGGATCTGAGACCCTTTGAAATGTTTTTATAGGCTCTTCCTCTGTCAGGGGATAATGCAGTTTAATGTTTGCGCACCTCAGGATCAAACACGTGCTCCTCTTCGCCAGTAAGATCTGATGATCTTTGATCACCAACCTTGGCATCAAAGCGGGGGTGGAAATGGCTAAACGTCAAGCCGCCGGAGTTCGGTGTCGATCAAGGAGGCGTCGCACACACCTTTGTTTGTCTAGGTGTGTGGGCTCCTTTGGCTCGGTGGGTAAGTGCTAAACAACACTGGATCCGAAACCTAAATTGGTCACGTGGTTTGATGATGTTAAGATGGAGCAGGATGGATGCTGTCTTTTGTTCTGGCTGCTGTAAATGTTGTGTGGTTGGGTTACTTGCATATATATATATATGTGTGTATATGTATATGTACCTGTGTGTAGCTGTTAGCTGTTTTGTTTAATTAAGAGTTTAGGGTTTAGCACCTTATGCATAAAACCAAGGGTAGAGAAGAAAGATTACGGAGGGTTATGAAAAACATTGGGGGGGGGTCTAACACCGTGGCATCTCAGCCTCTAGTTTACGGTACCGTGCCCCCCCGCTTTTTCCAACTAATCTAATAAATGTGCACTGCCCCACCTGCCCTGAACACCTGCGCAGCTATTGGAGCATGTTATGTGAGTTGTTCACAGGTGGGTCTCGCTGATCCCCTGCAAGCTTGGTGGAGGGCCAGGCCAGTGCAGCCCAGCGCTGGGGGTGTAGATAAGGAGCTAATGAAACACATGTGGCAGGAAAAGACTACAGACTGGGCCTGCGGAGGGAAACATGGACGTCAAGAACACAGAAACAACCTTCGGTTTTAGGAAATCAGCTGCTCGGCCCTCTAAGTGGGGTGTGCTGTGGAGCAGCTGGACGGGAAAGGAAAGAGAGGGAGGGAGGGACGCAGACAGGCCTGCATTTAATAACGTTCTGTCCCTTCCTCATCATGAAGACATCCGTCTCACTTCAGGGTGAATTGCAGCCTAGGAAGGATCCCTCTCCCCTGGGTTAGTTCTGTTGTTTTCTCCAACCTTTCGGGAGAGGCGGGTGAGGTGCCGGGAGCTGTAAATCATGAACGCGCCGCGGCGGCAGTGGGCGTGTAGGGACCGTTCAGCATGCGGTGCAGATGCAGAACGGGCACGGTGGGGAAATTCTTTTCGATATCGTCCCCGTTGTCCATTTGTTAGTGAGGTGAGCACACCTGGCCAAGGTGCTGCTTCTGCGAGCCAAAAACGCCACATCAGCAGTTAAACGTCCAGCTTTAGAGGACCTAAAGAGTGTTTAAGTACCTGATGTCATTTCCTGGGACACTGAAATACAAAAGACACCTGATGGTTGCCAGCGATGTTGGTTACATTAATGTCTGTACTGCAGACTGAACTTGTGGTTAAACAGCAGAATCTGTTTGTGTCAATCAGACCAGCCTTTGACAAACAAAAATATTAAAATGATAATGTCTGATTTTATCTTCTGTGTTGTATCTTCTTGTTTAAAGTTGGTTGTGGTTTTGCTTATTTTACATGCTCCAAATCAGCTTTATGTAAGAAGGAAATGTTCCTTGTACCTCTCTCGGGTAGCTCCAGACCACCTTGAACACCTCCTGACACCACACGGCGGTGTGGCAGTGCACCTTTCGTAATGGATTAGAGTGTACAGGGAGAATTACTGCTGCCCTTCAGGGGGAAAGTCATTAATGAACTGAGTAATTAATAAATGCGGACGCGGCCGTGTCTCTGTTTTGTCCTCTGCTGTTCTATTTCTCCGTCCCTTCTCCTTTGCTTCCTTGGTGGCTGGCACCTCAGGCTGATTAAATTGAAATCCATCCTTGGGAAGCCTTATTGGCGTGACCACTGACAGACACTGTAAGGCTCCAACAATGGCCTCTTTCACACAAAATCAATTAACAGGAGACACTTTTTTTGTCCCTCTCCGGTTTGGACTGGCTTTTATTAGCAGGGCTGCCTTGTGTTCAGATTTTTATGTGAATTCTGGAGGTGGATTAGAGAAATGTTACAGTCTCTCCCACTCACAAACATATGGTTTAGGGTTCTCAGTATTGAAGGAAACATACGGTTATCTCTGTTCCCACAAATCCAAGCACATGGTGATACGGTTGGTCACGCTGTTGCTCTGTAGTGGGTCAGAGCAGAGTCACATCTGAGTGTGTCAGGCAGAGGGCTTCCTGTGTCCTATCTCAGGTTACAGGTTTCACCTCTGTAACTGTAAAGCTTTCTTTTCATTATCCACAGGAACACACTGTGCAGGTGACATGGATTCCGTTTTATCCACAGGAGCACTTCACGGAGGTGACATGGATTCCCTCTGATCCATAGGTGTATTACAGACGTGATGCATTCTCTCCAGGAGTTATAGAAGTACATTATGGAGGTGACATGGTCCATAGTAGGATTGTGTCACCAAGGTGACGCGTTTCCTCCCTGAATCACAGGAGCACTTCACGGAGGTGACGCGGCACCCAGAGTTCCTGCTGCTCCCACCCAGTGAGATCGAGAGGCTGCTGTCATCGGACGACATGAACGTGCCGAACGAAGAGATGGTGATGGCGGCGCTGCTCAGCTGGGTGCGGCACGACGGCGCTAGCCGGCGGTGCCACCTGCCACACCTCCTGGCCCATATCCGCCTGCCCCTGCTGACGGCGCAGGTGAGGGGTCAGTACACGAGTAGGCAGTTAAACTCATTTTATTTCCGATATACTTGATTCATATGACTGTAAAGTGTTGGTGGCTTAATATGACCACATGGGTTAGTTCTCTGTAAAGAATGACCATATTAACAGGGTTTTTCGTGAATTCTACTTAGACATGATATAATTAACAAATTACTGAGGAATATTATCTTAAAGTCACATTAAGACAGAAGAAGTACATAATAATCAAAAATAATGATTTGCACTAATAAAGAAACTCTGGTTTCAGTAATTAGGCTAATTAAATCTGTCAGTGCTCATCAATTGCTCAAAGACCATTTAGTTTTATTTCAATATTAAACCATTAACTACTGCATAGAAGGCCCTGACTTCAGGTCATCTGATTAAAATAAAATTTCAGATTGTACCATGATTATCGGTGAAGGTAACATTAAAGTCAATGTTGAGCTGGAGCGACAATGTAAAGAAGCGATCTGCAGCACATACATGCTATTGTAAAATCCATAATTCTACTACAATATTGTGGCAAATAAAATTGGCTTGGAAGTTAACTTCGTTTTTTTTTTTTTTTTAGTGCCTGGGGCTTGATTCCCCCCTCGGGTCTGTGTGCAAGTTTGCATGTTTTCCCTGTGCTTGGTGGGTTTCCTCTGGGTTCTCCAGTTTCCTCCCACAATCCAGAGACACGCAGGTTATGTTGATTGGTGTCTCCAAATTGCCTGTAGTGTGTGCTTGGGCGTGTGTGTTCCCTGCGGTGGGTTGGCGCCGTGCCCTGGGTGTCCCTCGCCCTGCACCCTGGGCCCCCTGGGATGGGCTCCAGGCTTCCCGCAACCCTGAATTGGATGGTATAGAGAATGGATGTATGGATGTTCCTTAGTTTGCACAAATCCTTGCACTGTTTGTGACAGCCATGCCAGACTCATCCTGTGTGCCCATACATATTACAGATGTTATACTGACCCATGAATAAGTCCACCCCATTTTTTTATTAGCCCTCTTTTAAGACTAAATTTCTTGACATGTATATAATATATCATATGCAACGAGAAATAATAGTGCTTACAAATGGTTACAGTAACAACTTTATTTACATGGGAAAGAAGAACTAGTCTTACTGTGTCAATATCACCATCAAAGACTAAATTCTTATCAGGAAGTGATAGCGATTATATTGACTTTCTCTAAATAGATTATACAACAAACCCTATAAATCTATTTATAGTTTACTGTGAAATATCCCATGTTATTGTCACCCACACTTTCTTTAGCAATATAAAGTAATATATACAGTGTGTATATATATATATATATATAAATCAATCCACTGTGCTGATCTCTAGTAGTAATTTATTCTGCTTGGAGTAGTTTCATTTCCCCTTTTTATGGGCTTGTTTTTCAGTTCTGTGCATCTCATGGCATTTGCTCCATAAATGTGTGAGTTGCTCCATAAATGTGTTTTTAGCAAGATATGTAATAAAACATGCAGTACTGCTATGACCACATGAGAGAACAGTTCCGTTTAGTTACCTCTTTGTGAATGACATCAACATGAGGTATGGCTGTTGCACAGAGATATGTGTGGAGATTAGGCTGAACATTGAAGGAACTCAGGGGTGATCACAGCTCAGGGGAGTCTGGCTGCAATTTCACTGGAAACTGCCGGACATCCTCCAAGTTAGAGGCAGTAAACTGCCCGACATCCTCCAAGTTAGAGGCAGTGATCCTTTTACAGATTCAGATGTGTTTAAACACAACCTGAACTGACAAGGATTTGGTGCTCTGACTGAAAACATCTGCTTTCAAGTGTTTGAAGGGCAACAGGGAAAGCCATTAAGCGAGGAAATATTTCTGTGAAGCGCGGCGTGGTGACAGGTTCAGAGGTGGCCGATTCACAACTTATTGCGTGGTCAGAGGAGGTGACGTTTTTCACGCAGGCTGATGAGTGGAGAGAGTCAGGAAGCACACAGAAACAGGCTCAGGCAGTCGTTGCTAGTTTTCGCCTCGTGCCATGTGTCTGCAGATCTGAGTCCTGTCAGCTCTCCAGTGTGACTGGCACATAGACCACCGCTTCTGTTACTCCCAGATCTTACAGCATTTCACGGAATGTGTCTGACTGCTTCTTCTCAGATGCCAGAGATCTGCAGTTGGATGCTGTCTGAAAAATGAAAAGAAAAAAAAAAAACTGTCTCTTAATTAAAAAATAAACACACACCAGGGGTGCTGTCTCCTCAAACTTCCCTGATTGAATTTAGCGTTATATACAGAAAAGTCATGGCCATATGCAGTTGCGTTTTGACTGATTTCTCTTCAATGAGTGACTTTGACAGTACAGGAAGGGTGTTTTCACACACCAGCCCCATCATCTTGTCAGTGCACTACTGGTCACACCCAATTAAATGCCTGTTTAAACTGGAACAGAGAGTAGAAGTAAAACTGCTCATCACACGTGAGAACTCCTTTAAGACTGCTGGAGTAGCATTAGCATCTCATGTAAACATTGAATGAAGTCCACTAAGAAAATGCTAAGAGTTTGCAAAGCCATAATTTTGGTGAGGCAGCTACTTTGAAGAATCTGAATTTTAAGATCATCTAAAGTTTATTAGGTTTATTTGGTGTTTTTCATTAGGTCACTACCTTGCACACTGTTTTAACATTTTCAGGAAGTTGTGGGTTGGGTGGAAGTTAGAATCATGTCCCTCACAATACCCCCAGGGACAGGAAGTTTAGAGCCAGAACTAGGGACCACTGTGTTGACCTGTGATCGACTGCCTGCTGTTCGGTAGCGCACTCTTGTTTAGAAGACTTTTCACGTGTGTACTGCTGTTCGGAAGCCCCTGTCTGACACGTTCTAGCTCGTGAACAGCCTTGCAGCGTGACTCACGATCATTCTACGGCGCTGTGAAAGCATCGGTTTTTTTTTTCCCCGGCTTTCCTGAGCAGTGTACCAGCGCCGGCGCTGGAGTGGGATTTCCACACGTTCACACGCCGTGTCGACAGCGTTCGCTCTCCCGGCCTCAGAGGAGTGTTCGCTTACGACAGTGCTGATACAGATTTCAGACTTTGCAGAGGCTGCAGCAGCTGATGGGAGCGGACGCAGGACAAAGCCCAGGGTTGTGTTACTTGTCGTTATATGTACAGACACACAAATATTTACATATTTTGGAATATGAATAATACATACAGTGTTGTTTGGGAGAAAAAAAGATACATTTTACCTGTTTTTTTTTGTGCGTAAACGTGAGCCTGTTCCTGTTTTTTTCTCGTGTCACATGTAACCATGTATATGACTGTAATCTCTCTAATTATCTGTATATGTCCCTGGCTCCGCCCCTGCCCCGCCCCTGCTCTGCCCCTGCTCGCCCCCACACCCAGTGTCTTGCAGACATGGAGTCCAACCCCCTGCTGTGGGACAGTGTGGAGTGCCAGCGGCTGGTGATGGAGGCCATGAAGTTCCACCTGCTGCCTGAACGGCGCCCGCTGCTGCAGAGCCCGCGCACGCGCCCTCGCAAGGCAACCGTGGGCTCGCTGTTTGCCGTGGGTGGCATGGACGCCACCAAAGGTGGGTCCCTGCCTCCGCCCAGCGGACCCAGAGATCATGTGTGATGAAAGTTAGCTGAGATAATGGAGCTTGTCAGGACAGTGGACAGAGGATTGTCGTATTGCTATGCTTCATTCTATCTAGCTCCATCTGTCACTGTTCTCCACATTAGGGTGAGGCTTTTGAACCATAAGACGATCTACCTAACTGTTCGGTAAAACAGTTCGTAGATGGAGCTGCTCGTGGGAGTGTTTAATGTGACGCTCTTTGAATAAAGCCAGTGGACAGAGCCTGTTTCCATGAGAGGAGGTGCATGTGTCCTCGCTGGTGACTGTGTTGGGTCGCTGCCGTGATCTGCAGGAGCCACTACCATCGAGCAGTACTGTGCGCGCAGGGACGTGTGGAGCCAGGTGGCCGTCATGAGCGGGCGGCGGCTGCAGTTCGGCGTGGCCGTGCTGGACGACCGCATCTACGTGGTGGGTGGCCGAGATGGCCTCAAGACCCTCAGCATGGTGGAATGCTACAACCCCCACAGCAAGACGTGGAGTGGCATGGCGCCCATGTGCACCAACCGGCATGGACTGGGTGAGGATGGGGCACCGCATGGGCAATGAGAGCCCGCCTTTAAGGGTGCAAGCAGGGTCGGGGGGGGGGGGGGCAGTCTCCATGGCTATGCTCACATAAAGTTAGGTATATCCAGGGTTACAGGGTGTACGCCGACAGGTGGTATTAACCGGTTTTAACCGCGGTTTAAACCACCCTGGCGCAAACAGGTTTGCGCCACCAATAGTGGCATAAACTGGCAAAAACCCTTAAATATGCTAAACCAGTGGTTAGAACACATGTTTAAATATTAGAATGCCTTTACAAGCATGTTTAATCTGTTTCATACCGTATTGGAGCCATCTGGCATGGTTATACTGTCAGTTTTAGGATATGACCACTTTGCATAGTCAAAAATTATTGTATGTTGCTTTGGTGCAAACATATTTCTCTAAAATCAGTATGACAAAAAGAGAAATGTATTTAACTGGATTTGAGAAGATCGACATAAATTTCAAAAAAGGATGAATGCGGACATAAGATCGTTAGATTGACCTTAAACTTAAAAAGAATGAATTGTTAGGTGAAACACTAATAACTCTATTATATTTTGGTTACTGAACCTGATATACAATGAATAAAATAATTTTTAAAAGTTTTGCTAAATACATGCGTTTCTGTTATTTATATAATTATATTATACTTTGCATGAGGGCTATTTGATTTAACAACAGACGTATAGTTTTGGACAAAGAAGTCTTGGCTCAGTTTGTTTTTGGTCCATTTTTTCCAGTTAATGCCACTTTACGCCGGTGCAAAGTGGCATAAACAGGCATAAATTATATTTTTGCCAGTTTATGCTACGGGTCCTGTTGTAAACAGGTTTGCGCCGGCGTAAACCCAACCCTGGGAAAATCATAGGGCATGTGATGCATGTTACTAATGTCCACTATGTGGGATAATCTTACTGTGAAGGATAATTTCACTGTGAAGGATAATCTTGTTACTGTGAAGGATTGTCTCATTGTGAAGGTTAATCTCCTCACTGTGAAGGATGATCTCTTCGCTGTAAAGAATAATCTCACTGTGAAGGATAATCTCCTCACTGTGAAGGATTGTCTCACTGTGAAGGATAATCTCCTCACTGTGAAGGATGATCTCTTCGCTGTAAAGAATAATCTCACTGTGAAGGATAATCTCCTCACTGTGAAGGATTGTCTCACTGTGAAGGATAATCTCCTCACTGTGAAGGATAAATTTCATTACTGAAGGATTATTTCCTTCTTGGGCACAACACAGTCTGCTTCAGGTGGCTTCACACTCAAGTGGAGATATTTTCAGATGGACTTTACAGATGGTCCATGTTTACCACCATGAGGGTGTCAATGACAGATTTCAGGCCACCGTTTCCAGGGAAACAAGTGCTTGAGTGTGTTGTTATGTATGTGTTTTTTGTGCTATCCTGGCTGCATGGGATATTTGCTGACCCTGTATGCTTCTGTTTGCATGTGCGTGCACGCGTATGCCTGTACATAGGCGTGGCAGTGCTGGGGGGGCCCATGTACGCGGTCGGGGGGCACGACGGCTGGAGCTATCTGAGCTCAGTGGAGCGCTGGGACCCACAGTCGCGGCAGTGGACCTTTGTGGCCAGCATGTCAACACCGCGCAGTACCGTAGGCGTGGCTGTCCTCGACAGCAAGTACGTTTCGCACGCACGCTCACGCACACATACACATAGCACAGCCTTACAGAGTTCCATCACTGACTGCTGTTTTGAGTAAGGCACCCATCCACTCTCCTCTATCTGTGTGTCGGCCGGCCCTCAGGCTGTACGCGGTGGGAGGGCGTGACGGTAGTGCCTGCCTGCGGTCAGTGGAGCGCTTCGACCCCCACACCAACAAGTGGAGCGGCTGCAGCCCCATGGCCAAGAGACGGGGTGGGGTGGGCGTAGCCGCCTGGGGAGGTTTCCTGTATGCCATCGGAGGGCACGACGCCCCCGCCTCCAGCCTGTCGTCACGTCTCTCGGACTGTGTGGAGAGGTGAGGGCCAGTGAGCAGACATTGGAATTGAGGGATTACGTGCCTTTTCTGTCTGGCTGGAAGGTCCTGCTTCAGTGTGATCTGCTGTCACATTAACATCTGCACTGGAGCAGAAAGGCTGCACACCCTGTCTTCTCTACAGCTCAGTTCAGCAGAGCAGAGATAATCAGAAATGAGTGAACATGTTATTTGGGGTTTAAAATTTTAATAAAAATTTTTTGATTACCGTACTTAAGAATTGTAAAATGTTGTTTAATTAGAACGAAATGAATTGATTTTGATCACAAAATAAATAAATTTGCTTAAAATGATGCGAGTTGTTTTGATTGTGCCATGTTTTTTATTAAGAAGGGAATGTTAGTTAGTTACGTCTGATAGCTGGTCATCGCTGTGAAAGACTGAGACTGGATGTAAATACTCAGAGGAGGCCTCAGTCAAGTGAGCTTCCTGTTTGAAATCTACTCTGCGTCCAACAGGTATGACCCCAAAACGGACACGTGGACGGCGGCAGCGCCCATGAGTATAAGTCGGGATGCCGTGGGGGTGTGTCTGCTAGGGGACCGTCTGTACGCCGTGGGCGGCTATGATGGACAGGCATACCTGAATGCGGTGGAGGCCTACGACCCACAGACCAATGAATGGACACAGGTGAGACACGCCTCTCTCTCCCCATGGTTACCACGGTTACTCTTTTCACTCATGTCTGTTCTAACAGTAAGGTGTTTGTCTCTCCACGCATTGTCACTGAATGTCCCTGGCTGTCCCCAGCCACAGTTTTGCTTTCCTGGATTGGCGGGCAGAAAGTAACAGTGTGGACAGAGCAGAACACAGCAGTGACAGTGTGGACAGAGCAGAACACAGCAGTGACAGTGTGGACAGAGCAGAACACAGCAGTAACAGTGTGGACAGAGCAGAACACAGCAGTGACAGTGTGGACAGAGCAGAACACAGCAGTAACACTGTGGACAGAGCAGAACACAGCAGTGACAGTGTGGACAGAGCAGAACACAGCAATGACAGTGTGGACAGTTTACGCTGCTGCCTTTAATGTGGGACAGATGGACACTTTATTAGTAGTATCGCTTTGCTAACTTCAAGGCAGGTTATTGCTGCCCTGGGCTTATTGCAGGAAGCATAACATGCACCGAAACGGTCATGATTGAACAGTTCTGTCCGAGAACCCCCATAGTAATGGTCTCTCTCTTCAACGTTATGGATTGTCAGGTTTTCAAAGTGCGTATGTACATGGCAAAGGAACAAAATGTAAAGCGTGAATAATATTTTTAAATTGTAGCCTAGAGTTCATGAACACTTACTGTTCTTTAAAAAAATGTCTACTAATGCATCACTCTTTTACCGATATACGTGTCAAAGGGGGATCGCAGTTGATTTAAAACAGTTTTGTACAGTTTGCCAAAGTTGGTTGTGAATTTCAATCTGCTAAGAGTGCACCTTGACACATTTTGGCTTGTGTTAGTAACATACTGTAAATGCTGTATACTGCAGTAAAGGCAGAGGTGAGTATTGATGCCCTTCTGTGACCTTCCTCCAGGTGGCGCCACTGTGTCTGGGACGGGCAGGCACCTGTGTCGTGGCGGTGAAGTTGTGATGGCTATGGAGGCTCCCAGATGAGGGACTCTTGGACCCGCACGATGTTCCCGCTCTGGTTTTGTCTCAGGTATTCTGCCTGGACACACAAAAAAGGGCGTTTTCATCTGCAGCCTGGGGCCACCACCACAACGTGCGTGAGGAGCTTGGTTGCCCTGAGGTCTTGTTCTGCTCTGACATGGAGAGGAGGATGTGTGTCAGAAGTCCACCGCCACTATCATAAGGAAAGGAGGACGGACGCTGGGATCTGTCATCCTCGTTTCTCCTCTTTAATTAGGCATCTTCTGGCAATTTAGAAGCATGATCTTATCTTCTTCTGGATCTCCTACATGTAACTGGGTTCTAACTGGTAATGCTTTCACCCTGTGCACATTCTTCCGATGTACAATTAGATTGTCGTCTGAGAGGAGAGTTTTTTTCCCCGCTTGCAGCAGGACTGCTCATGCACGCTGCATCTCGTACGTTCGGCTGCACTGACTGAACGGGCAGACTCGATTTTGAAAAGGAGGTCCGTGGGATCATTTTTCTCATTTACCTGATGACAGCGGTGAGTGAGGGAGAGGAAACAAAACAAGCGAGCAGAGCCCGTCCATCACCCCGCCTCCGTTTGACAGGTTGTAAATTGTGTTACGAGCCGTAGTGAGGGGAACGGGACTGACTTTGAGCACGATTTGAAGGAAATGTGACTGGAGTCCACGTGGTAATTCGGTTTTGTGGCTCCGTAGAGATGGCTGCACAGTAGCAGAGGGGAGAGATTCCCTGGTGGAATGGGGGGGGCTGCCCAAACAAAACACTACCTGATTATTTCAGGTTTTATCTTTCCTACTTCGCAGCTGATGAGGCGGCAGGGGGTGTGGCGTTAATGTGGGCATGCTTTGTAATGCCACAGGTAATGCCGCGGATGCATTTAGGAGCTTTGAACTGGAAGAACTCCCAAGGGCCCCGTCTTTGCATGTCCGGCACAGCTGAGTGGAATGTGGGACATTTCAATATTGTGTCAAGCACCTGTGCTACCCGATTGGGTTGGGCTTCTGGCTCAAGGCTTAAAGAATTGTTTTAGCAAAACAGCCTCTTGGACTAACACGTTAAATAAACCAAATAGTTATTACATATGGATTTCTGAAAATAGACAACTTGTCCTTGTTCTTTATTTAGCATTACATTATTGCTGTTTTGTATTACAGTATGCTTGCATAGTGATGACTAGATTGTAATGTAGTTGATATGCTTCTGTTGATCACTGCATTCTTACATTCTAAAAGCTGCTCACTGGTGTTGCCATGGCGACTGAAGCTGTACCATATAATAATTGATTGATGGGGCGCAGTACAGGGGTCATTGGGTTAACCTCATGCTGCAAAATCTCATGATATGTCACATGTATCCTGGTCACGTATACACCAGGTCCTCTTGTGTGCTCACCTTATGCACACGCACTCACGCACACACACACACACACACACACACACACACACACACACACACAGTCATAGACAGGAGAAGACTAAGCACACACTTGAAAAGTTCTTTGCTTCTTTAGTGTGTACCGAAACACACTCATACTGCTATAAACTGGGACCACAAGTTGCTATTGAGTACAAAAGCACATTTCCTGTGTTGTTGCCCCTAATCACACCTACTCAGCTGTTTTCCTCTAAACCCTGTCAAAACCACAGAATGTTGTGTCATGTGGCTAAGACTAGCAGAAGATCTGACTTTGACAGAGGCAGTTTTCTGCCTTAGGCACAGTGACTTTAGGGACTCCTCAGGATATCACCAGGTGGTCTGTGTTCTCTGTGGAGAAAACAGCCCATTGGGAGCTCGTAGCGTGTCTTCCTTAAACGCAACATTCACTATCATGGCATTTTCTGTAACAGATATTGGTGGAGGACCGGTGTCTCATTCAAATAATTATTACTATGTGCTGTACATGGTCGGGCTGTGAGGTTCTGCCCTGGGTTGTGTCCACCATGTAAGCACCAGGATAAACCCGTCATTTTGGTTTCAGTGCACCAGCAGTTCCTCTCAACATTGAACAAACCAGATTACACACTCCTGATTTGATATTTAACGGCTGCATCTGTCTTCCTCAGGTATTTCAGGGGCTGCCACTGATATCCCTGAAGCATTTAATTCCTGTTAGTGATACTGAAGTGAGCTGTTTGCCTTGTGTTCCTTTGGTACCCCCAGTGTACTGGTGCAGACACGCACAAAGGAGCTTCAACTAGATCTTCTTTGGCAGATGCCAGGTCTCAGCGGAACCACCAGACACACCAGTGAGCTAAAGGCATCTTTAAAGTTCAAGTCAGCCAGGATTTTTGAGGTGTTTTGGGGCAGGGGGGGATTTCAAATTCTAGGTACGGTTGTGTTTGGTGCTGTGCTTACCTTGACTCAAAGCAGAGGCGGATACTGACTAAACAAGGAGAGGAGAGGAGAGGGGCTGTGCGTGAAGGCAGGCTGATCGATCACGATGCAAGAAGCGTGCCGCGTCGGAACCCTGACCGCAAAGGACTGCAATCCATCACAGGCCACCTCGGCGGCATCCGGAAAATAATAACTGTTCTGAGCCAACCGGCTAGGACCCTGTTCTGTAGATCCACCGCTCTTATTCCTACCCCACCCCCTCGCTTTCTGAAATCAAACACTCCCCTCACGACCTTCCCTTTGAATCTACACTAATTCCATACGGCTTTTCATCAATATTATACATGACCATCCTGGTAGCAGTTTTTGCAGTTAAAATGTTATCCTCTTTAGAAGTATGTGTGATATAGAACTCTATTAATTTTACATAATATGTCTTCCTTATACGCCAACAGCAGACTGTTGGTGACATGTAACGTTGTGTTTGTGCCTTTCTGAGCATTATTCATTATCAGGACTGTGAAAGAGTATCTTTACTGTGGTTTTCATTTGTCACCTCTGACCCTGTAACGTATAGAGTCACCTTAACCATCGTCTAAAAACACTGTTGGAGTCTTATACTAAAAATTGTGCATCGGTGTGATGGCTACACGTTTCACTGACCATTTTGTAATTCCAAAATGATTCTTCCTTTATGTTCCTCGCAGACCCATTTGCATATAACTATCTGCTGTTTAATTGTCTGAAATTTTCGCCAATGACTTTCAGGTCAACGCATGAGATAAGTCACCGCACATCTGACAGACCAAGCTGACAAATTGCACCTTGCGCCTCTGCGCCCTTCATACAGGCTGCGCTGGCCGCAGTAACGGCACGTCCTCGGTGCATTAGTAAGACAGGTCCTTTTTCCACACTGCCGTCAAACCCAGTCGCACATCCGCACCAACAGATCCTGAGGACCCCGAGATGCAGTCACATCAGTGGATTCCTTAAAGCAGGATAGCCATTAAAGTAAAGCCAGCTGCCCTGTCAAAATGGAAAGTCCATTTTTAAAAATTGCTCACAAACAGTTAACTTGTGATGTTTCTTAGAGACAGGAAGTGCAGGAGGTGAATACTTTGTGTGTGATTTGACTGCTGTTTCTTCTTGGTATATTTACAGCCAAGATGGTGGCCAATGTTTTCGTAACGGCGGTCTGTTGGTTGATGAATATTGTGGTTCATCGAAGCCGGTGGTCACAGATAAATCAAATCGTAATGATACCTCGTTAGCACGTCGCCCAAGGTCCTGGACCTGAAGGAGAGGAAATCTGTCATTAGCACTGGGGGGTGGGGGTCATGGATTTGATTTATTTCACAGTGGGAATGGGGGGGGGAGCTGAGGGAGCAGCTTGCTCAATCGTGTTCGTTAATGCTGAGTAAGCAGAGGTAAGTCGCTCCTCAGACAAGGCCGTTGACTTGGCAGGCCGTGGACGTGCTGAGTTTCGCTTTGACCTTCTGCAGAAACAACGGCCTCGCACTGTCCACACATCGGCTGAAATTGCAGCACACCTCTCACATCCTCCGGGGACGAGCTGATGCTAAAGTGCACAATGAAAGGGAACTTCAATCCTTCTCTTTTTTAAAATCCAGGATGGGTGGCACCACAGGTGAAATGCGGAGCTTGCTATTATGAGGGCGCGATGACAAGAGGAAGATGCTTTTGTCCAGTCTGAATACAAGTAGGGAGCGTATGTTTGGATATGTTTGTTATTATTTATGGTATTTCATTAGCAGAACTTCCGACACACACTCCTGCATTTGGTCTAGTTTTTTTTTTTCCACTTTTATTTCTGCAAATTTGGGTTGAAAATGTGGCCAATATTTTTTTTGTGAATAGGGTATTGTGTTGTTACTGTGAAGTTTGTTGTTAAAGCTGAAAGGAAATGCTGTGAATTGCCATGCGGTCCCATTCGTACAAGCGTACGCCAAATACACACACATTTCCTCCCACAGGGGCTTGGAGATGTAGGCCAGTGGAGCTCTAAGGATTTCACCACTGCAGGACGTCAGTTCTGTTCATTCACTGGACAATGAACATCCCTTCGCATCTGTGGTCCCTCACAGAAGTGCCCTAGTTCTTGATTGGAACGATCCTACACATTAATGTATTTCTCATAATACAAGCCCATGGAAAATCCCTGCTCTGTGCACAAACACATTCTTGTTTTTCTCATGATTCATCCTAATTGGCTTTCTCCCCAGCTGGGTGATTATATGAGAGCTCATTGTGATACATTCACATAATTTAATTCCTTCCCCATCTTTGGCCGAGCTGGTCATTTTAAAATGGAAAGATTTCTGTTTTTTGGGAACAAAAGAAAAACACATTTCCTGTGTTCAAATACCAAGATCCAAGCCACCGTGTTTCATACCATGTTGGTTTACTTAAGCATGCAAACTGAGCTTTATGCTTTTTGATAGGCAAAAAACCATGGTGTAACCTTGTTAGCAGCCTCACGTAATCTCTCATGATGCCTTACGAATCATCACTGTGTTAGTTTGTACTTTTCTGATACAGAGCCTCAGTCTCCTCCCACATAGCCTCAGTCTCCTCCCACTTAGCCTCAGTCTCCTCCCACTTAGCCTCAGTCTCCTCCCACATAGCCTTGGTCCCCTCCAACATAACCAGCAGCTTGCCCGTATTCATGAAGCCTCCTCATCCTCCCCTCAGAAATTACCACTGTCACTTTCAAGGCTGTCAGTTCTAAAATCACCTCAAAAACCCACAGATGGTATGGTGAGCAGTGACATTGACACCAGGCTCTTCCAGAGACAGACAGAAGATCCGGTCAACGATGACACTTTCTCCATACTAATTGTGTGCTAACAGAACCCCCAATGCTGGCAAAATCCTCAATCTTCATGTACAAGAGAATCGATGAACTGGCACCACAAGCCAGTCAGAGAGGTGTACTTAATTTAAATTGCTAACTTGTGAAGGTCACATTAGTATTGAAATGGGACGTGCAGCTGTCAGGTGGCATCAAATATTTCCACTTTTTCCACCGCTGCCATTGCATGGGTCAGTCTCTGTTAGCGTTGTGTCAAAGGCATTCACATGTTTAACTGGTTGTTGGACAATAAAGGCTTCTTAATTGGTGTGTAAATGGAGGTTTTGGCGAAGTGTGAAATGACTAGTAAATCCTGCAGGTCACCTTGAACACAATATGGGGGTCAGCTGGAACAGAGATGTAATGGTGCACTGAATGGAAAGTCTGTTGGGAGGGGTGCAGTGAAAAGGCTGCTGGGACTTACGCGTACGTTGTGCAGCGTGTTAGAGATGCCTCAGGCCACCTAGAGGCCAGATGAGGACACTTCATGCTGTTCCATATGAATGCTGTGGTATACTTTGTGGTATATAGATTTGTGTTTGAGAAGGCGCTTTGAGGCACATTGTTGTAAAAGGCGCTATATAAAAATGAATTGAATTGAGCTGAGCTGAGTTGATCAGGTTCCGTTCTCTGGGTGTGGGCGTGCATGTGTGTACCTGTGTGTCATGGTGTTAGGTAACCTTCTTCCTGGGAGTGTGTGTGTGTACATGTGTGTCACATGTGCTGTGTGTGCAGCCCTAACGCCCTGTGTGAAGGCTAGCACTAAAATGCAGCCTCCACTTCCTCACCCCAGGCCCACACCTCTGCCTGTTGACCTGTTGCGCTCACGTGGAACATGGATCACGGTGAGCCGGGTACCAGTAAGGCACTAGCAAACACAACGGCAGTTTTTACAAGGATGCTGGGAAGAAGCTCCTGTTTCGCGCAGATCGTTTAACTGCAGCGACTCTGGCTGCTCTTTGATGGAAAGCCGCGGCTCTCGCTTTTGTGCATTCAAAGCAGAAACACATTCCGGCGCCGTGGTCAGCAGCAGGACGGTGCATCCGCACCAGACGCCGGCCGCAGGTTCGCTTTGCCCCCTCTCCTTTAATGTGACTCAAAAGTGGCATGCCACAGGGCTGTCTGTTCATGTTGAGGCGGATGCTGTTCCTCTGGGAGGAACATGAGGAGGTCAGAGGGGCGTCGGTGGAACTTACGGTCAGGCTGAGAGTGAGTGCATCAGTTATACATGTCATTGTGTGTGTGTGTGTGTGTGTGTGTGTGTCTTTAAGAGGATAAGGAAGTCCTAGGCAGTAAATCTTTTGGGAGATTGCAGTCACTGATGTGCTGCTCAGACCCTCAATTACCTATGGCTGTCGGGACAGCGGCCAACTTCAGCATGATTCATCTTTTTATTTAATGCAGGGCATTTCATAATCAATAGACATAATAAAGGTGCCCCAACGTTAGCCGCTCCAATAAATTATACAGTACATAAACGCCGTGACCTTGGTTTTGCTTCAGCGAGCTATAAGTCACCTGTGTGGTGTGCAGGAAAGGAATGATCTGGATTCATAAATCCAATACCTTCACCTTGCAGGTGGAGAGAATATAAAACTGGTGTCTGTTTTGATCGCCATATTATTGGTTCATCCAGATGAACGGCTTCAGTGTTGTGCATATTTAGTTTGTTTGAGGACTTATCCTTGATAACACGTTTGTTTTGAGATGTATTGATCTTTCAGAATAAACTGATTTATTCTGCCCTCTGCCGGGAGACCAAGCTACAACCAGTCATTTTGCCATGGCAAGTTTTAAAATAAATCGTTTTAAGTAAAATTGTTTATTTATTCATTTTAATCAATATAGCCAAATATATGAATAACATAATTTCCATAGACCGGTGAATCTTAAAATCAGAATAAAACCCACAAATTAATTGCTGAGTGCAGATGGTTGGGAACATTTACTGATACTAAATTCGTTATCTGCGATGACGAAGTAGTTTCAGAGCTGGTGCTTGAGGCATTAAACACAAAGTTGTGATTAGAGGCGCTGGAGAATATGATTACGCTTTTTTTATATCGAGTGACGTCGCAACGCGGCCCCGGCTTAGTGGCGTTTTCACTTCACATCTTGTAATCTGCGCTAGGGGACACGGGCAGGACATCAGTTGACTCTGGTGCTCTGTCGATGGGGGGATGAGAAATTAGAGGTCGCAAGTGTTCACATCAGAGGCCAATGAAATGAAAGGGGCGATGAGATAAAATTGTTGGTGTTGCTGGTTTCGGAATTTGGCTGTTTTCTTAACAGTTTCTGTAGGATCGGTGTGTGTGTGTGTGTGTGTGTGTGTGTGTGTGTGAGAGAGAGAGAGAGAGAGAGAGAGAGAGAGTGGGTGTCTTTGAGCAGTTGTTCAGTTCAGTGATGTTATACTGACGATGCTGTGTGATCTTGGATGAGTGTGTGTGTGCGCGCGTCTGCGTGAATGAGTGCATGAGTTTGTGCATGTGTGTGTGTGTGTGTGTGTGTGTGTGTGTGTGTCACGTGCTTCATGTCCAGCTGATGTGCCCATTACAGAATTACAGATAGAGACTAAGGCAGGGCAGTACACATGTTAAGACGATAACAGGCGGATACAAGATGCGTTTTCTAGCACATTTTTTTGCGACAAAAATACATGTGGAAACGCTAGTACATGTGGAAATGCTATTATCAAAAATCGTACGACACACATAAGGGTAGCACAATTTCACGGGGAGACATGCACAGTGAGAAAATCCTATCACATACAGCACGGTTAAACGGGGAGAAGTGCAGCAGGGTAGCATAGATTCACGGGTGAAGTGCACTGTGAGAAAATCCTATGTACTTCACCCGTGAAACTGTGCTACCCTGCTGTATGTGGTAGAATTTTCTCACTATGCACGTCTCCCCGTGTAACTGTGCTACCTGCTGTATGTGGTAGGATTTTCTCACAATGCACGTC
>JABJVR010000043.1:932906-946669 GCA_025773905.1 Chitala chitala | reverse complement strand
ATGTGTGCTCCCCCCAGGAGCACACATGGCACCCGGGGAGCTATTTAGTTGTAACAAGTATATGTAAAATTTAGTTTGTAACAAGTTTATTTAATTTAGTTGTAACAAGTATATGTACTCAACGACAATAAAAGCTGATTATTGGTATTGAAACAATTGATATAAATTGATGAAAAATTATTAACCTGAATAGTGCTGGTAATTTTATTTTTTTTTAGACTATGTATGAGATCATGATGACTAACAGCAGGTCGATGTGTTTGTGTTCCTCCCGTGTGAGCTGCAGGTCCATGTTAAAAGGGGAGACCACCTGAAGGGGGCACGCATGCTGATCCGCGTTTCCAACAACATCAGCAAGTTCCCGTCCCGTGAGTGGTGGAACACCCTTCTGACTGGGGTCCTGAACACACGCACTGGGGGGTCATGCACTAGCACGGCAAGCGGCTGAACCGAGATGTTTGTGCTCCACGTGTGCAGACATCGTGCCCATCCTGACGTCGGCCGTGATCGAGTGTCACCGGGCCGGCCTCAAGAATTCGTCTTTCAGCTTCGCCGCCATGCTTATGAGGCCCGAGTACAGGAACAAGATTGACGTCAAGTATAAGAAGAAGATCGAAGCCATGGTCCGGTGAGTCTAACAGAGGTCTTCCCGTCTTGGTGGTCGCCAGGCCAGTCAGCTGTCCTCCCTACTACGCCCTCTTCGCCCCTCTCCTGTGCAGGCGCCCTGACACGTCGGAGCTGGAGGAGGAGAGCACACCGTGCCCCTACTGTGGTTTCCTGCTGCCAGAGTGTGAGCTGCTGTGTCCAGGCTGCAAGAACAACTTGCCTTACTGCATTGCCACCGTGAGTCCGGCATGCACGCACACACCAGTAGCCTGTCTGTGCTCAGCACCTTAACACATGCAATGTAATGTTTATAAAACTAAAGCCTCCCCCACCCAGGGCCGCCACATGGTAAAGGAGGACTGGTCGACCTGTCCCCACTGTGACTTCCCAGCACTTCATTCCCAGATGCTTATGTGAGTACACCTTCCCAGCTGATGTATGTAGCTCATATACAGTACATTTTCCAGATATGAGTGCACAACACCTCCCTAACTGAAGCCTGTGTAGCTCATATAGTGCATTTCCTTTTTTTTGTAATTGAAAACTGCTGGAGCGGTTTCACATGTGCAGTCTTTACCACTGTAGCTGTTGGAACACTGCTCTTTTCATCCTCTGTGCGCGTGTCATCATGTGGTCCAGCCTCCTGGAGACAGAGTCGGTGTGCCCCATGTGCTCAGACCAGCTGAGCCCCTCCCAAGTGCAGAAGGTCACGGATTGTTCACGCTACCTGCAGCTGGATGAGCTGGAGCCCTGAACAGCACGGCTGTAGAGCAGGGGCTGTATCCTCTGCTCAGCAGGTGTTTACGTTCCTTCTGCTTTCACACTGTGTAACTGGTCACTCTGCTGTGTAAGACATCAGGCCACCGGCACATTATTTTATTAGGTACAAGTAAACAACCAAAGACCAAGTAGTTTAATATCCTAAAAACATGTTGTATTTTATTTTTTTTATTTCATTATTGACCTTGAAAATGTGCTCCAGATAATCCTTTTTGACAATCTCTCTCTCTCTCTGGATCCTGAGAAATCACAAAGTCATTCTGGACCCGGTTAGTGTAATTTGCAATGATCTTATAGATGCACGGTGCTGTATAAATGTAAATATTGTTTAGATGCTTACAAGTTGTTTACCTTTTAATAAAAATTACAGTTCAAACACGACAAGGAGTAATAGATGTTGATCTAATGTGTTGAACATCAAATAAAATTCCATCTGTCATTAGGCAAATTAATACATTTGAATTCAGAGCAAGAAAATACAGTGGAACCTGTGTACAGACACCTCCCTTTACGAACTCTTCGGTCCACGCCCTGTATTTCTGCCCAGAAAATGCCTCAGTTGTCGTACTGCGCCTCAGTTCACGAACCACATAAGCCGACAACGATGGTCGTGCCTGCGCATCAACTGCCGTTTATCTTTCACACGGTGCACATCTCCGTTCAAATTCGGCTTATGTTCTTTTGAATTTCATTGGGTTTTGTTTTCTACTTCATTATAAACTATTAAATAAGACACCATGGGACCAAAGAAGCACAGTGATAACAAAGGAAAAAGAAAAATGACCAGAACTGCGGTAGAGATGAAGAAAGAAATCATTTCTAAACCTGAAAATGTTGAAATGAAAATTGATCTGGCTTATTAGTTTGGTCTGATAAAATCAACGATCTCTATTATTCTAAAAAGTAAAGACAAGATCAAGTCAGCCACTGTAGCAAGAGGGGTGAACATTATTACTAAACAAAGATAACGACACAATGTTAGCTGGTGACAGTGTTTCTGAGGCTATTATATGTGACAAAGCAAGGCGAGTTACGCCGTAAACTCTTCTCTGTACAGGTAACATTAAATTAAGTTTATATTTAGTATATTCATCTATATTTTATCTGTTTAGTATTGTGTTCATTTTTTGTATTAGATTTAATCATTTTCCTGGGGTTGAGGAACAGATTAATCCATTTTACATTGATGCTTATAGGACCACTTAAATTACCACCTGAAACATCAAGCTGGTACATTATTTTATTGTGTTCAGTAACATTTTCCGCTATACAAAAAAAGTCACAAAACTGCAGAATTTCCATCGCACCAAGAGTGGGAAGAGTACTGCCTTCTGAAAAACACGCTCCTACTTCGAAAGCACGCGAGTACAAGTGTAGGAACGTTAGTACAAAAAATGATACACTACAAATACATATGTACAGTCTCATCCAGTCAAAGGCAAGTCTACTCATCTTGATACATCTTACTGTCCAGCAGACGTGGACAGTGGAAGAGAAACCAGTTTGATCCCAGATTCCCTGTGCACAGACACGCCTCCGTGTCCGAGACACACCCTCTTTACAGAATTTCATATTTGTAAGGGCACAAAGCGCTTATATTTTTTGGTGCAGAGATCACACTGTGCTCAGCGCTAGCAAGCAAGTTACTTAATATAGCTAACAGGTGTTACTGTGCGAAACATTTAGTGGATGTTTTCTGTCAGTTACGTGTTCTCAGTAATACTGTCATCACCTGAGGTGGAAGAAGAGGGTGTGTGTGTAATAACAAAAGGAAGAATCTTTGCCACCCCACTGTGTATCCTGCCTCTCAGTATGTCCTCACTGTCCCGTATTGGGATGTAGGACTGGCACACCAGTGAGCACAGTGGACGGTCCAGAACGGCCCTCCTGTACTCATTTGCCCTTCCCCTTCCCTTTCCCTTTGCCCTTCCCCTTCCCAGAATCCTGTGCTTTCTCCTGCCTTGAGTCCTTGCTCGCTTTTGCCTTCTTTTGCTGTAAGGAAATCAGAGCCACAAAAGAGAAATAAGAAATTAACTGATCAATGCACACACAAACAACCATGGTTTTAGCATGAAACAATTTGAGGTAACTTGTCAGATTTTATGTGGATCATCACAAACTGAGAGACAGGCCCCCTCCTCACCTTAATCATAGCATCAGTGGCCAGGTTACCCTCATCCTCCTCTTCCTCAGCCAGTTCCTGTGTATCCTGGACCAGCTCACCCTCAGCCAGCTCTGTGTCCACAGTGCCACGTCGGCCCTTCTTCACCAGCTGCAGGGAGTACGGCGTCATGTGGGACTCCTTGTTGTACGCCCGGGTGAAGGCCGCTTTCACCTGTGAGGGCAGGGAGTTTCATTTTTTTTTTATTTTAAAGATGCCATACAATATTTTTTTATTGCAACCATATTATTTTCACACAATGCAGCAGCAACAACAACAACAACAACAACAACAAATCAAACAGGCCTACAACCACAACCTTTAAATAAAAGCACAGCCTATAACGTCCAGGAGGTGAACAAAACTATTTAACAGTTTAAAAAAAACAAAAAAATAAAAAATTTGCATATTGATCATATTTAATTATATTGATATTAATTATATTTCGTTAATTAATTATACCGAATTAAATTAAAATTAATATTGATTAATATTAATGATAGGTTGACAAAGAAGCTATTATAGGTTTTTTGCTAGAAATATGAGCATATTAACCTTATCTGGTTTGAGCAGGGGATGTACTAAGCTTGCAACCTTCCTGTGGTGCTGAAAAGCCACTCCGATGGGACCAACTTGTGTTCACCGTGTGTTTTTTCCTCTAATAAGGGGCTGTTACGCAACGTGCGAGTTTAAGAGCTCTAATTAGTGTATTTTTTTTACGGGTTCTTTATTTGATAAATTAGGCTAACGTGATTTACAGGAGTTCTGTCATTACTTTTACAGCGTCTTCAAACACAGACAGTGCTGCTGCTGCTGCTGGATGTCGACACACACTCTTCAGGCATTTATTGTAAACAGCTTCAAAATGAAAAAAATCTTTGTTTCTTGACTTGGCTGTAATGGTGATGGTTTGTAGCTGTTTCAGAGGTCCACAGAGAGCCAGCAGTGTACTGAGGGCTCACCTTTGGGTCCAGTTTGGAGTAGGGGTCCGGCTGACTGCCCCACACGCTGACTTCCATTATATTGTCCATGTCCTCCTTGATGATGTCATAGTCATCCATGAGCTGCACAGCCTGGGTGGCCCCTTCCGTCCCATGCCTCTTCAGGGGCTCCAGGAGGGCTGAACGCAGGTAAGGCAGGTAGTCCAGGTTGACTGCCTGCTTACTGCTATGTGTTCTACCAAAGAGAAAACAGACACTGTACTGAAGGAGACCACGTGTAAACCGTGGTCAGATTTCGCAGTGTGAACCACAAACCTCGATTTTACGTTTATTGGATAAGGGTGGGGGGATTTAGGCTTGAAAATTGCAATGAGGAAAGCAAAGCCACAGCAAAATTCTGAGGTGTGCGAGCTGGATACTGAGAGGGGCTCACTTTAGGCTCATGTGGGAGGCCAGCTCCTGGATAATGCGACTGTGTTTGCCCGTGGAGGAGAACTTGCCCAGCCAGCTGGGAAAGGTGGGGAACTGACTCATGTAGCCCCTCATCAGCTCCCCAGGGAGCACACTGGCATAGATGGCCTGGAAACACACACACACACACACACACACACACACACACACACACACACACACACAATGAAACATTCCTGACCACTGCAAATGTGAAAACTACAATTGATCTCTGCATCCACCAACATAAGCAGTGTTAATACAACCAAAGGTGTATCCAGAACTGCATGTCTCAGGCATACAGCTTGGCTCTTGGGGTCAGGTTAATGCCTCACCTGCGTGGGCAGCAGAGACCAGGTCTGATGAGACCGAATCTGCCTGTCCACCAGGTCTCCATCACAGATGCTGTCCGCCGTCTTACTCAGCAGCACCAGGTGATTCTTTACGTTGCCGCTGAAAACAAACCAACAACGGTCAAAACACAGAGACGTGGCCAGGAGCAGCCCCGCGTGACCTTCACCTCCTCGCATGCTCACCTCGCCGCGGCGGGCCGTACGTGCAGATAGTTCTCCTGCACAAACAGGGGAGCCAAAGAGTAGTCGTGGAAGAACAGCTCCAGCTTGTCACTAAGCGACATGTGAGCCATTTCCTCCCCGGAAGCGAAGACTTTCCGACACACGTCGAAAGGGCCCTGACAACAGGATTTGTGCATGAGGCAGTGCCAAAAACTGCTAGGAGCAGGCCACGTGCAAAACTGCACTGCTCGGGAAAACCTCCAAAAGGTATCTCAAGAGCATCAGCGCTCTGCAAGACATCATTTTGTTTTAATTCATGTTTAAATTTGTTGGATGGTTGTAAAAATACAAAGATGAGACGTACCAGTTTCAAGTCCTTCCTTGCACTGCTAGCGTTGGCTTTGGCCTGGTCATAAGTCATGACTTTATCTTTTACTGACCACATGCTCAGGTTGTGCAGTACCTGTAACAAAATTTAAACATTCAGATTTCTTGTCTCATGCAGAAAGATCCAATGAAACTCCTACATGCATGTCTGAATGCAAGCCTTTCAGGGTGCAAGAACAGACATGAATACATAGTTGAGGTAGTCAAAGAAAGGGTAAGTACTTCAAAGAGAAACTATAGTATTACATCAGCATCTTAGGTGCATCCGTTATGGAATAACATTTACCTGTCTGATGTCTTGGTTAGATGCCAAGATGATTTCATTCAGAGCAGGTGGTGGAATTTTGAGGCCTTCTTTAAATGCAATAGACATCATTGCACCCTGAGAATGGAAATGTGGTAGCCAATACACATACAGGGGTCATCTTGTGGGCTCTTAAGATCAAAGGTTAAAAACATCTTTCATGAGTGAGTGAACACTTGCTGAGAACGGGGCAAGGGCGCCCCACCTTGATCTGCTCAACACGAGGCCTCTGGAAGCGCAGGTCGAAGCAGTAGTTCGCCAGGGAGCGGATCTTCTGGTGGTTTCTGTCGTTGCACATACAGATGATCGGTATCTTTGACTGTTTAATAAGGCTGATCATCTCCTGTGGGGAGGGCCATACAAGTAAGAGGCAAGAAGGGTACAAACACACCACACACGTGTTACATGTGAAACAATCCGACAAAGAGAAGAGTATGGGCCACACCTGTATACCACCCCGATCCTCGTTACCGGCCATGCCGTCCACCTCGTCCATAACGAGGACGTGCTTACTGCTCACTGTTTGTGAGGCACCTGAAAAGAGTGCCAGAGAGAAACATGAATGGTAACAGCCTCTGAACTAGCTTTCTGCAGCCTTTCCAGTTCCTTTCATCATTTCAGACACACACACACACACACACACACATTCTATCATCAGCTCCCCCTTTGATTTAGCTAATCAAGGATTTGATTAGCTGAACGACCTTACAGAGCACTGAACTCTAACAAGCGTATGAAACAACTGAGTTATCATTACTGTGTACATCATTACCACCTTCCATCAAAAAATAGCAGCCAGGGCTAAAACAGGCATAGGGTGTATCCTGTGTATTGTTACCTGTGTAAAAATTCTTAATGCTGGTGTTGTTGAGAGATTCTGCGATCACCTCCTTCAGGCTGTTCTTGCTACGGGTGCAGCTGGCGTTCATCTCCACATAGCTGTAGCCAAGTTCCTGCATCAAATTTAATCAACGTTTTGTTCGTTTTTAGCCTACATCTAAGGGCAGCGTTCCCCAAGTCAAAAACGACTGAAAGAACAAACAAGCGAATGAATGAATGACTGACCTCACAGACCAGGACGGCGGTGGTTGTCTTTCCCACCCCCGGAGGTCCTGAAAGCAGCGCAGCCTTGAACCCGGAGCCGTCGTCCTTACCCCCAAACTTTCCAAACTTCGCTCCTGCACACAGACAGTTACACAAGGGCCTTTAAGTGACTGTAGCTCCACAGAGACACATAATGTCCCCTCACCTCCTGCTTAGTGAGCACAAAGCAGCTAAACTTGGCAGGTTTATCAATAACGATGAACTGGAGACGTCAAGGTGAAAAACTATCACAATCAAAACCATTCACTTAGTTTTCTAAGTAACTATATTATTCTTAAAACATGGAATTCAGACCAAGTCAATGTTCAATGAACAAAGCATGAATCTCTATGTCACACAGTTTCACTGTCTTCCTACCAGTATTTATTATAGTAGTAAATTATAGTAAACCAGTATTTTATTATAATAATAAATATATAATATTTACTATAATATAATATGAACATCACAGCCAACCATTCGAGACACCCCACTGAGGCGGATGCCTGAGGAACGCAGTGCATGGGCATACCAGCGGAAGGCTTCTTGTCCCCAGTGTGCCAGCAGTGCCAGTTCTGGAGCCAGCGCAACAGCTTGTTGGCACAGCTCTGGTTGCCCTGCTGCCCGATGAGCCCCTTCAGGTTGTGCGGCCTGTACTTGTCCACCCACAGCAAGCTTGGGCCTTCACTCTCAGGCGTTGGAGACAGGCGTGCAGTGGAGGAGCTGCTCTGCTCCGCCTTACCAAACGTCAGGCCCTTCCGCACTTCTGATTCGCTGGCCCCCACGCTGCTGCGGGAGAATGGCCTCCCTGGGGGCGTGGACGAAGTAGATGCCCTGCCCTTTGCCCGCTTCCCTGAAGGTGGCGTCTTTGTGGGGGTTTGTTTTTTCGGTGTGGTTTTCTGTGGCGTACTTCTGGTTCTGGACGTCTTAGGAGTGGTTTTGCTCTTTGGAATAAAAATATGTATTGTATTTAATAAATTAAAATAATCTAATTAAAAAAAAAAAAAAAAAAAAAAAAAAACACACTGAAAACCTTGTCAGCTAACACAGGTCCATATTCCAGTCCTTACCTCAGCTTCAGCTGCAATCTCATACTTTGACTTCTTGCCTGGTTTGGTCCGTACGAGATCCAGTAAACCATCCTCGTTTATGATCTTTGTGCCAAAGGTTTCAGCCTGAACAGGAACAGCGGTAAAAAAAAGAGTAAAACTGAAAAGTCAGACTTCAGGTTGGAATCCTGGACTGCTGCGGTGCAGTGTAGTTCGGAAAAGATCAAAGCAAGGAGAAGAGAGGAAGAGGGGAGTCTGGCCTGCGGACCTTCTCAGTTTTTGAGGCGCCGCTGTCTCTACCGAGCACCAGGTAACTGGTCCTGCGGCTGACGCTGCCTGTGACCTTGCCCCCGTAGCGTTCGATAAGGGACTTGGCATCGTCCCTCTCCATGGACTCCAGCACGCCTGTCAGCACAAACGTAAGGCCCTCCAGACAGTTTTCTGCACCCTAAAGCCCATGTGGGAACACAGAAAGACATATTCACACAGTCCTTTGTAGGCCACCCTGCGACACAGACAAACCAGCATTTTCACAGTTCCCTGTGGAATCTGCTTGGCTGGTCAGTTCTCAGTGTTGCTATAGAGGAAAAAGTGAGATTCTCCCAAATGAGGAGTTCTCACAAGCTGCAAGATGAACTTTTCACCTTACACAGGTGCGGCTTTCAGATTCACATTTACTGTCACGTGTGAAACGATGTACTGAAATTGTTATATGTATGCATTTTTCCTCAGGGTGCTAAAAAAAATACAGACAGTACAGCACAGCTGTGTTATTGAGGTAATAAAAAAAGGGTAGGTGGAGCGAAGGTAATGGTATAAAGACACAGACATTAAACACAAAGGATGTACAACGTAAACACCAAGTGAAGAACAGGGGGTGACAAGTCTTTAAATATTCATTATCAAGGTGAGTCACAGAGCACATTTATTCAGTTCCTTTTATTACCTCCGGAATCTCTTTGGAGCCCAGTGCTCGGGGGCCCTCTCTGTTTAAGTAGTTCCTGAACGCCTGAGAATTGCCTCGCTTCTTCTCGGACTCCTCTGGGCTGGTACCCTGCAGGCAAAACCGCCATCAGAATTAAACACCAAAGCAAGTCAGAAAATGAAACGGCCTTTGTAACACAGCTATCTGTTGCTGTTTCGATGTTTTCCGTTTCATCTCCTGGCTTTAAATGCCAAGATTTTGTTTAATGTTAATTTTCTCTTACAAAAACGTTTTTTTTTTTTCTGCTGATGTTTTCTCAGAAAACGTTTGCATGTGCCATTTTACGCAGAATGTCAACTTAGGAAAAAAAAAAGATTAGATATGCGCTAAATGGTTCTGTATATATATCCTACCTGGATTAGAATCATGAATTTGTAACAGGACTGAGAATCTGTTCATACTCACATGTTGTGCTGCACAATGGATGTTTGTTGTTATTCATTTGTTCTTTATGTTTTGAGTGCAAAAGTTTTAATGTGCCGGGTGTTCAAAACAATGCTCTTAGAAGGATGAGCAAGGAAACGTTAACTGAATGTTCCAAATACTCCCCAGTACACCTATACATCTATCCATTCTCCGTGCCGCTTATCCCACGCAGGTCATGGGAAGCCTAGGCCCTCTCCGAGGGAGCTAAGGGCACAAGGCACAGGACACCCTGGATGGGTGCCAACCAATCAGAGCACAATAACACACACCTCCAATCACACGCTGTGTGCAATTTGGTAATGGGAGCCAGTCAACAAGTCTTTGAACCATGGGGGGGAAACTAGAGTACCCAGAGGAAATGCACAAAGCACAGGGAGAACATGCTAATTCACCGAACAAACCAGGGGCGAATTAGAACCCCCAGCCCTGAAGGTGCGAGGCAACATTGTTTGGGTTTAAGGTGGCTCAGTGGTTAGCAAACAATGCGTAGCTCCTTTTTTTAAAATACAGCCAATAAAACACCGCAGCTGCGCAGCACAGCACATGATTGGCCAGAGGTTAATGCACCTAATCACTGACAGCGGCACTTGATTTCACAGTGAGACTCATCCTTGCTTCAAGTCTGTGCTCTGCCAGCAATAGTGAATTGCTTTGTTATCCTAATTTGTTGTTTGCATTTGTTGTCCAGAATCAATTTCACAACTGTTCACTGTATGTTCTTTGCCATATTGTATCAAATGTAAAATGTACGGTACAAAAGCAATTTTCATAGGAATGTGAATACATAAGATTTTACCCATTTCATAGCTGGATTGGTATCTTTTGGGTTTTATATAATAAAATGGTTTATTATTTATATATTTGTGTTTTAGGCATATTTGTGGAAACTGTGGGCTAGGTGACCAAACATTAAAAAATATAATTTCTCCCATTGCAGAAAAAGAAAATGGATTTGCTTAACACTTTTTTGGTCAACAGGAATTTCAGAAATTACAGATTTCAGATTACAAAAAAATTGGATGTGATTACATGGACACTTTTTCTTCAGTCAGACTGAAAAAATTTGTTAGAATAAACTGTGGTTTTGAGCCTTTCAGCCATCAAGGCATTCAATAATTTTAATTGTTTTAAAGTTTCCTCCACAGGCTACTTTTGCTTTGTTGCCTCCATGATTCTGCCCCTTTTAAGTTAACATTCGGTTACTAAAGGGTTACTCCACCCCTATTTTTTGGATTGAAAAATTCATTTGGATTGATCCAAAACAGTTCAGTCTGTTCCAATTGAAGTGGTTACATCATGCTTTTTTTTTGGAATTAGCCATTACTCGGATTAAAAGTAGAATTTCAGGGTCCATGTAAACACAGCTGTTCGTGTAGGACAGCTGTATTGTACGAAGAATTACCTCCGATTTCTTAGGGGAAGGTTTCTTATTCACGGGCGTGGTCACAGTCTGACTCCTTGAGGCAGATGCATTTTCAGATTTGGGCGTATGTTGTTTTTCTAAGGTGGGTGATGTTAAAGACGTTTTTTTGGGCGAGATGGCCATCTTCATGACCGCCTCGTTCCTCTTCCTCACATCCTCTTCCTCAGCCTTTTTCTTCATATCTGCTATCTTGGAGCTCATCTTGACAGCAGCCTGGTTCTTTTTTGGGGATGGACCCTTGTCACCAGCCTTGCGACTGGACCGTGAGTCAGACGCTGAAATTTGCAAAGCAGAGTTTACTGGGTCCACCTTTATCGCTAAAGTGAGAAGGCTCAAAATAGAAAAGGTTCAATGGGCCGAGAAAGCTGGATAGTTAGTGTTTCACCTGGATGACTCTTGCTGCTAGAGCTGCCAGGCTGGACCGGGCCTGAGCTGCTCTTGCTGGGTGAGCTGTGTGAACTGTGGCTTTCCCGAGAATCCATGCGAGCCTGTGGGGACAGATGGGGCATTCAGTTTGTCAAAACATCTACAGCAAACAAACATCAGCACCTGGTGGCTGGAGGACCTAACACCTCATACTCGCATGGCTAAGTTTGCATACCCATATGGTGACACGCACGCACCTTTTTGGGCATCGGCTCCTCTTCCAGCATTGCCAGCGTCCTTGCGAACTCCGCATCCTCGTGGAGTTGTTTCTCCAACTCCAACTGAAGGTGGACGAGAAACATGCACAGTCAGGACAGTCGCACAGATCACAACGTGCGAAAGGCAAGTGGAGACAGAAAGCGTTTTTGCTAATCCAAGTAACAGTTAATCACCATTCTGGTAGTACCAGAAATCGCTAACTCATCTGAATACATCAACTCACATCCTCATCCTTCTGCAACTCTCTGGCAATGGCCTCGTCACTCAGAGAATCCTCTGGTTCCTGCGTGGTGTGACAGAGGACACAACTATAATCTGCTGTATGAAAAAGCCCACCCCATCACCTCTTAGCATATCCAGGTCCACACTAAATGCAAAATAACTTCTCAATACAGTAATGGCTGATAAAGTGTTTATGGCAACTGACAGGTGACGTGACTCACAGCTTTTCTCTTGATGCTGGACACCAACTTCTTGTCTGACCTCTGAATGTTTCTGCTTCCAAAATAGTCCAGCACAGAGGTGGGGGTGTGCTTGGGCTGTGGAGGGGTTGTTTTTGGTGTAGTTGGGGTAGGAGGCGACTTCACAGATGCCTTTCCCTGGGTCGCAGATCGTTTGGGAGGAGACTTCACAGCAGTGTGCTGTTTCTCTTTACATCCCTGGGGGCCCTTGCTCTGGTCTGTTGTCCTTGACTTGGACTGGCCATTCTCTTTGGGCTTGGATGGTTTCTTCAAGGACACAAAGGTGTCATTGTCTGAATCTAGAAGCCAGCAAGACAAGGAAGACTTCTGAATTCCTGGAATTGGGCACTTCAAAATCAAACTAGCACCTAAGGTGGACACGGGCCACTTGATGTTCCCATCAAATCAGATGTTTTTGTTGCCCATAAACACCTTTAGCAGACGGTGGAATACATGCTTTTATTTAGTGATGTTACGATATCGGATCGCATATCGTGGATCGCGATCTGGCAGCCTGGATCGTTTTGGATCGCGATACCACTGTCTGAAATTACGAACGATACTGCTGACCGCACATGCGTAGGCGTATAACATTAAGTTACAAACAAACGGCACGCTTCGCGGGGCCCGCGGTCATTCCCAGCCTGCAGGTCACAGGCGCTCCGCACGTTACCATTGTGTTCGAGGTGTTGATATTTTATAATGGTCCGACAACAATTTAAAAGCGAAGTGTGGCAGTTTTTCGATTTGAAAAATGCGGAAGCTTGCATTGGATTGTTGGACTGAGTAAATTGTACGATGAAGCTTGACGTTTTTTTGACATATCTCGGGGGCGTGTACAGCATTACCTGGCTCACCTCAGCTTATTTCTATATGAACAGTGCGCCAAGTGGCGGGCGGGATCACATTAGTTATAACGAAGTGCGACAGGAGAAAACGTACCTCTCCTTACGTTCATATGGATTAAATAAAAAGTGATGATTTGTTTTCGACTTGAACGGTTTTATTTAAAAGACGACATTTCAAGCTTTCTAGCCATATATTTCTTATGTTTATCAGACAGGTATTCGCTGAGATTCTGGCGGTTTTATTTACGTGTCTGTGAAGAAAGATGACAGAGAAGACAGAGAGCGCACCCTGTCTGCTTTATTTTACAAAAGCACAGCGTTTTGTTGTCATTATGACTGTATACGAAAAAAAAATAGACCCTTTACAGATTCGAATGATATACTGCTCTTATCTGTACGTTCATAACTGACGGAGTAATTTAAGTTTGTGTCGACGTTATCAGGCGCGATCGTCGACCCCATCAAGTAATCACTGAATCAGATTTTTTTTAAGTTTGAAACTCAAAAGCATGGATCTGGATCGCGATCCGGAGGGGTGGATCGGATCTGGATCTATGTGAAAAAAAATCGGATCTTAACATCACTACATTTATTCAAAGTGATCTCCTACTCACTGATGTTAAACAGGGTTTAAGCGGAGGAAGGGTTAGAGTGAGTGCGGGAAGCTGTGCACCTGGGGGGGGGGGGGGGGGGGGGGGG
>JABJVR010000043.1:919034-929303 GCA_025773905.1 Chitala chitala | reverse complement strand
TTTTTTAATAAAAAAAAATTTTATTTTTTTTTAAAAAAACCCTGGTCATTTCCACTCTTTGGTTTTATTGGTTTAAAAAATTGGGGGGTGGGCAAAAAAAAAAAAAAAAAAAAAAAAAAAAAAAATCATATAAGAAATCCTTAGACGGTTAGACAAACTACCCAAAGCGCATTTCTGGTTTGGCAGAAGGGCATTCTGACCTTCAGGTTGCTTAATCTGTTTCCACTACAGTTCCCTTCTCAGACACGTAAATGCCATCCAAGAACTTTCTGATATCCTTATTTTTGACTGTGGTGGCCTGCTGGATCAGGGCAGCTGTAAAAGAGAGGTTGGGATGGTGAAGAACTATAAACAAACAAAGCAGCATTAACAACCTGAAAAAGCACACATTTTTAGAAGCTCATAGGGTACAAATTAGGACATGGTTATATCATATGACGCCTGTTGTGGGAACAGAGCAGTTGGGTAGTGGGCCAGAGTTGTATGGTGTGTGCACTGTGTAGGAGTCTGGTAACACACCCCACAGATCTTTCAAGATTTGGCCTGAACACTACAAAACATGAACAAAGACTGCTGTCACAAAGTAAAAGGCTGCAGGACTATCATAATGGCCAAATCCTCATGGGGACACCCAGCTCCAGCAGGAATGTTAAAGTTGGGCTCCTCCTACATCTGTACTGAGTCTAAACATGTTACAGCACTGTCATTTATATTAAACATTAACTTACCATAAAGGTAATTAATATAAGGCATTACAAGCAGATACTACATTTGTTAGTATTCTCCATTAAAGAACAAAAACACAATACACATTAAATATTATACTCGGAGGGGACAACGTTCACCATCAAATTGTTTGGCACACAGGCATTTCTGCTGCTTTAATATTAAACCTTTCAAAATGAGTCCAACTGTATAATTTCTTACATTGATTAATCCACACACAAAAACATTGCCAATTTTGAAACAAGCAGATGCAAGAAAATTTCATGTGCATGTATTTGTATTTAGCATGTAGAAAGAACTCACCTGAGTTGGAGACCAGCTCAATGTCATTACCTTCCAGTACCAGTTCATCTTTCTGAGCTGCGGACACTGTGCATGCCACACCTTATCGGACCAAAAAATGAAGGGAAAAACTTTAAACATGTGACAATTTACAGAGCAGGTAAGCAACACACCCCTCCCCGCACTCTTAACTCTTGCAGCCTCACCTTGTCGCATGCGGACCCGGCGAATGTACTTCTCGCCCAAGAAGTTCCTAATCTCCACCAGGGTCCCACTCTCCTGCACGACCACGTTGATGGGGAAGTGAGCGTACACAGACCTCATCTTGTAGCGGAACCCCTGGGAGCACAGGGTGGTCGTGAGGTTCCCACAGCAGTGGGAAAAACGCAAGCGGCGGTTTGGGAACAAGGTGTTGACACAGGTGCTCACTTACCGCAGTGACCCCCTTGATCATATTCTGGACATGGCTGCAGATGGTGCGAACTGTGGCCAGCTCCTTCCTGTTACCCCACCATTTGTCGACACGAAGCTGGGGGTGGGCGACACATGCATACCACCATCAGAACACCAGTCATATACAAGCACCCGACCAAGAGCTCCCTGTAATAGCCAGTACTGTAACCAAACTCCCTGCTGGAACAACTACACCATTACACAAAATACCGAAGTTTAGTTCACCTTCATTAAAACGTTCCTAAACCTTAGAAACAAAGAATCTACAATATATATAGAAAACAGTGTTGATGATTGTACACACTTGCAAATGAATCACAAGAGGGCCTCACTTTTTAACCACACAGTTCAATTTTACACATGTTCAGTCTGGGGTCTAGAAGCATTTTCCAATGTAAAAGGATAAAGCCCCAATGTCTCAAAAACACATCTGCTATACAGCTCTAGACACGCAGCTGAAAATCCAGACTGATTGTGTACCTTCTTGCGCTTCTTGCCCAGCAAGCTGAGCTCGAGGTTGATATGATTGAACTCCCGGCGAAGCACACCCCGTGGTCCCTTGACGACCACTGTCCGTCCCTTCAACGTCACCTCGACTGCGCAGAGGAAAAAGGAGAGAGCTTATCTATTAGGCTAACTGGCACCCACTATTAAAGCAAGCAATGTGTGAAATGCACATTCTGGTGCAAAGTTCCAAAAGCTGCGTGATCTCAAAATCCACTAGCTAACTTTTCAAATTGACCTTACGGAGATGACAATCTTTTTGCAGCACAATTTAACAGCTGTGTACAGCATGACCGCCACAGTGTTTACTCGTGCTTTTCATCTTACGCACGACTTCGGCTGTAACTGTAGTTGGACACATACCATTGTCTGGGATGTCGACTGTCTGATTACTGAGAATGGTCTTCATTCTGATGGCAGAAAAAAATTTCGTTAATCAATATACCAATCACCATGGAGAACGAGCATGAACATCTGAAAGCCCAATAACAACGCATTACACTAAATCTGTTTTATACACCCTGGGAACAGACTTAAATTATGGTAACATGACAGTTCGTTCTACATCTCAAGCAGTTACTGCGGCCATCATATACTATAATTAAAACTGTACTTATGATGGGTGAATACATTCTTAGTTGAGAAACCGTCCCTTATCCTTCAATGACAGAGAACAGTAGCAAATCAGTGTTTTTTTTTATTAATACGCTACACTATCAAATTTTAAACTGTGACAAAAATAAACTTGAAACACGAATTAAAACAGCAAAGTCTGCGGTGGACACGGCCTAGCTTTATATGTGGATAAACAAACCGGACAATCTGGCACTTATGCAGTGCTTTATAACATAAATTTGTACAGGTGGCTAACGAATGGGGTTTCCTTAAACTCGTAACAGTACATGCGACTGTACAGTAATTTTAAACTCATAGGATTGCGTTAGATTTTAACGGCACCATTTTCTCTCAACATCCCCTTACCTCGCCCGTAGTTGAGGAAAGGAAGAAAGAACGACGTCATCACACAGATCTACACTTCCAGCGTACTACGTCATAAAATGTGCGTCAGACACGATTATACGATCCAGAATAATTAACCTATCAACTTTTAACTGCTACTAAAAAATACGGACAACTTAAGCAAATCAAAATAACCACTCGTTGTGTGACGTTCAGTTACAATTATTTGTTGTATACAAATACAAAAATATTATATTCAATTTACTAACGTAATTATATTATAGTCATGCGTTGTATTATAAAACAATTCAATCAACCAGACAAAGATAATCAATTTCAGAAAAGAGTGCATTGTCAATGACAAGCTGTTAGGTTTCTCATGGCGTTGATAAAAAATAATTTTCGTGCTTTGTGTTGGTTTTCATGTTCTCGATTGGGGTTGCAATGCAGGGGAGTAGAACTACAACGGGTAAGCATGTGTCGCTTATTGTCCTTTGACCCATTAACTTTTTTGGTAAATCAGTAGGACAGTTGACGAAAGTGGAAAGTAACAGTTGTGGGGCCTGCAGTTATGTATATTGTTGGCAGTTATTGACTAATGTTAAGTATAACATTGCCAGGTACAGTCCAAGTCAAACTAATAGTACACATTTCATAATCCTTGACAGATTTGGCCTCTGACTGTCTTGTAAATAGACACCGATCTAAATGTGTGACCTCAGGTTTCTGTCAACGGAATGACAACTGTGGCCAAATCACCAGTGAGTTTTCAAGAGAGAAAGAAGCGGCTGTCTGAGGATGGACTTGATTTAACAGACTTCATTTCTGGGGAGCTCGCAGAGAAGAGCCAGTGGGAGGAATATAAGGGCAACCTCATACGACAGAAAGGAGAAAGGTGAAAGATTATCATTTAAGATGTATTTTTTTTGTTGTTGTTGACGTATTTAATCAAAACTACTGCAAACAGAACATAGTACGTGATGTAGTCAGTATATTCAAAATTTAAAACTTTTTGTGTAACGTTTTTTGCTTTATTTAGGTATGTGTAAAAATGTATTTGTGTTAAAATAGCTAAAAAATAAATTTGTTAATTAAATGTTCAGACAAAGAAAATTTCCATGGGTCTGTACAACATTTGATGTCACTAGTTTACTTGTCGTTTACTGCTGTGAAGTTAATTTGGGGAAGCATAAAATTTTAGTTGCACTACTGTTACAGAAAAATGCTTTTAACTCTGTATACTTGTTTATTGAAATTTTTGTGTATGAAGTAACACATTTTATGTACTTGTGTAATTCATAAAATGTTACAAGGGATACTTAGGGTCCAGACTTGCCACGATTTGCACAAGGACATAATGTTTGAAGGCCAGCAACATTTTAAAATTATGGTTATTTGGCTAATGCAGCTCAGTTGTTAACAAGGTTGCTGCACACTTCCAGGGTTATGGGTTTTATTCTGGCTCTTAGAATTGTGTATATACATGTGTGCGTGGAGTTTGCATGGTCTCCACCTTTTGGGTGGGTTTCTGCACAAGGACATGCTTGTTTGGTGACATTGGACACCCTTAAATTGTAGACCATAGTCATTGTTTCTTTTCATAAGCAGTGTTTATAATAAAAGATGTTTCTGAGCACAGAAAGACTTGTATATTTAAAATGTTTTCCATGTAGTGATTGCCAGCAGTGAAAGGTGTTTTCATTGCAATTTGTTTAACATAGTTTCTGGAGCCTGGGTCTATTAAATTAATATTTACTAGAGTGATTAATTAAAGCTGATACAGTTGGATGAAATGCTACAAAGCTTATGTGTTCTGCCTTCATAGGCTCAGACTCCCCCCTTGGCTGAAGACAGAGATTCCCATTGGCAAGAATTACAATAAGCTGAAGAATACTTTACGAAATCTCAAATTGCACACTGTAAGTCGAAGTGCTGTATTTCTTGAAAAACAAGGTTGTTAGAAATGGAAATGGATACGATTTTTTGTAAGTTTAAAGATTTGGTGTTAAGTATGTACAAACCTTCTGGTTAATGTATGCAGTAATTGGTCATTTTTATTTATATATTTCTATGGAGACAATTTTTGATATTGAAATGATATTGCAGCAAATGAGCTCAATTTCAGAAGGCACAGTAAGTGAACAGGAAATTCCTCAACCTTCCTTTCTACATTGTCATCATGTTTATATACAGGTGTGTGAAGAAGCGAGGTGTCCAAACATTGGAGAGTGCTGGGGGGGTGGAGAGTATGCCACAGCCACCGCCACCATAATGGTTTGTGTCCTTGCGCCTTTTATTTTTACAACGATGTGCCTCAAAGCACTTTACAGAAGAAATTGCAGATCTTACAGAATAACAGGAATATGAATAAAGCCAGACAACAGCAGACTCCACAGTGTGGAGAGAAAAAAACCTCTGGGGGCCCAAGGTTGACTGGCTGCCCAGTGGGCACTGGGTACACATATTGACAAAGAAAGATTGCAGAGAGGAGTTAGTAAATAATATAAACACTAGTAGTCCCATAGCAAAATATCACAGTTACTTTGGCATGTACAGCATGCGGCAGCAGCATTACAGTGAGCTATGGAGACTGTTGTGGGAAGGCCAAATCAAAAAAAGTAGGTCTTCAGTCAGGATTTAAACACTGAGACTGATTCGGCATCCCGTATGTATCCAGGCAGACTATTCCACAGACTAGGGGCCCTGTAACTAAAAGCTCTAGCATCAATACTTTTATGTATGTGTGGAACAATAAGAAGGCCTGCATTCTGTGATTGTAGGGAACGATTTGGAACAATATTGGTCAGTGTCCCTGCTCCTGTCATGTGACACAGCCACTGTAATGGTTTGTGTCCGTGCCCCTGTCATGCTACAGGCCCTCTCTGACTTCCTGCGGCTCCCATGTCTCCCCTTATTTACGATGTCTGCAACAGATGTGGATGCTCTGGTCTTTTATGCACTGATTATACTCAATATGTTTTATTGCTATCTGATCAAAGTGAACAGATGATGAATGTTAGCAGTAGTTTAAGTCTTTAATTAGAGTTGCACATTAACACAATCCCCAGTGTTAATTCCTGAATTCTTTACGAATGGCTTATATGGGTAAAGGGTGTAAGTTGAAAGCAGCCTTTACCTCTATCGCTGTAGCTGATGGGAGACACGTGCACCAGGGGCTGCCGCTTCTGCTCTGTGAAGACGGCGCGGAAGCCGCCTCCCCTTGACTCTAACGAGCCCTACAACACAGCAAAAGCCATCGCAGAGTGGGGCCTGGATTATGTGGTGCTTACATCTGTGGACAGAGATGGTGACTAGCCGTTAAGTGTATGGGTGCGTGTGCAGGTGCATGCTTGTGTGGTTGTGAGTAGTTTTTTTTTTTTTTATACTAGCTAGACAAGATCGTGGATAAAAGTGAGATGTCTGTCTTTCGAAGAGTGGTGCAGTATAATATAACCAGTTTTGTTTATGTGACAGATCTTGCTGATGGAGGAGCTGCACATTTTGCTAAAACAGTGTCTCACCTGAAGGAGAGGTAAGGCAGACAGTTTCAGGGATGAACTTATATTATAGACACTCTCCCTTTTATATACAGACGGTTGTCTAGATACGTAATTCCGACATGCACAAATCTACTTGCACTACATATTTGTGAAATAAAATTTGCAGAAATGGCTTCTACAAAATATTCAAAATATATGCACGAGGCTAGTATGCCTGGGAAAGATGAGCAGCTGCCTATTTTTTATTGTCAGTTTATCATCTGTTTCTGTGTGAACTCTATTTTGCCATGTCGATCGGACGTTCAGACATACGCAAAAACCCAGTTACATAACGGGGTGTGGAAAGTATTAACTACATATGGAACCATCTGTACATGGTTGCTGTCTTATTGTGTAGTTCAGAGTTTAGGTTTGTTGCCAGTAGCTGAAAGCTAGCTGTATTCCTTGTTATCTAGGAATCCCAAGATCCTGGTAGAGTGTCTGACCCCAGACTTCAGAGGAGACCTGGCAGCCGTTGAGACGATAGCGCTGTCTGGTCTGGATGTGTACGCCCACAATGTGGAGACTGTGCGTGAGCTACAAAGGTATGACCCAGATGTCTCAGAGGTGCGCCGTTGAGTAGATGGTCAGAAAAAACAATCTTTCTCTGTATTCATTTAGATGGATTACTTGTTTTTGGTCCACATTCTTTTTTCACTGTAACCACCAGAGGGCGATAGTGAGCGAGTCCACAGACAAGATCTGTAACAGAAGGGAAAAGTGAAACTTCCAGAAAAAAGAAAAGGGGAGGGGACAGGATGCTCACTTCTTTGTCTAATGGTTGCAGTTCTACGTTGGCCTAGCAGATGGCAGAAAGTGATACAATGTTGTTTGTGTAAAATGATTTTGTTACGTAGGGTACGGTGAATTTAGATTGTGACAGTAGGGTCAGACTGACTCAGGGCCTGTGTGGTGGGTTTGCTGGCTGTGAACACAGGCATGTCCGAGACCCACGCGCCAACTTTGACCAGTCCCTGAGTGTTCTTCGTCATGCCAAAGCTGTGAAGCCTTCTCTCCTGACAAAAACCTCCATGATGCTGGGGCTGGGCGAGACGGATGATCAAATTCATGCCACCATGACTGGTAATCGCACACAGCCTTTCAGACACACACACAAATAGCAGCAATGCGTTGCTTACTCAGCTAGCTGTTCTGTTATCATCTGGCATTGTTTACATCCTGTCCTTAATGTTTGTGTTTTCAGTAATGCCACTTCCTTTAGTCCTGGTTAAGCATATCAGTGATGCATTAGCTTGAAAAGCCTTGTTTTATCTTTTTTTGTTCCATCAGAGCTAAGGGAGTCAGGAGTAGACTGCCTGACCCTGGGACAGTACATGCAGCCAACCAAACGACACCTCAAGGTAGGACTCCCTTTAAACCTGTGGGAGAAGGAGTCCCACTAAGAGATAAACAGACGTCTCTTTCCCATCCTAGGATAAACATCCTGTCTGGTCCGAAGATCGTGTCAGACCTCGCCACGCCTGTCTCCTTGTTAAAAACATTACGACCAGATAGAGCATCTTTTTAAATTTGTTTGTGGCAGCAGTGATCAAGTGCTGGCTATAATCAGCAGACACGTCTGTGTTGTCCCATCCCAGGTGGAGGAATATGTGACCCCTGAGAAGTTTGCCTACTGGGAGAAGGTGGGGATTAAAATGGGGTTTGTGTACACAGCCAGCGGGCCCCTGGTGCGCTCCTCTTACAAAGCAGGTAGGCCTGAGACACACCTGGTAACCCCTGAGGCTCTGCTGCCTTTGTCTGCAAAATGACATTTGAAGTACAGATGTGGTTATATAATTTTATCAAAATGTAGACCTGTACAACCTTCTGAACAGTCAAGTCAAAGATGAAGTGACATTAAAATTCATATTACTTATATAGACGTCCAACAGGGTTATAAAGGTTTCAACCAATAATAAGGCAGTTGCCATGGAAAATAAGTATCACATTCATGAAGGATGGTGAATAAAAGATTAACTGAAAACATTCTCATGAGAAACGGGTGATTGTTGATCTGAAAAGCTACACTCCACACTCTCCTTATTCAGAATCCCTGACCGGTCAGAATGTTACATATAAATCTTCTGCAAAGCAGGAACCAACTTTAACCCTTTACGGTGTAAGTTTCTTTCACACCACTCACTGTGATCCTAATAACACTTGGAAATAAGATGAAACGAGAGGGTGGCAATGTATGTTTTCATTGTTTATTAGCAAAAAATGCCAAAGACCAGAACAGAGAGAGTAAACCGCCTGTATTAAACGTTAACGTCCCCCACCTGCAGGAGAATTCTTCTTGAAGAGTCTGATTGAGGAAAAGAAGAATGCAGAGAAATGACTGCTGCTGCCAGCTTGTTCTTCCATTGAACTCTCACTATTATTGTTTCCACTGGGACTTCAAGGGCAGCACTAGTTCTGTTCTATACAATGATTACTTCCATTAGACATAACAAAAAGATGTACAAAACTGTAACAGAATAGCAGTCCGTTTCACACAAGATTAGTTAATTGGGTAGCTTCTTCATTTAAGAGAATATTAGTTATCCGTTGCAGGCTGGCCAACTGAAGTACTTACTGATATTGGCGAAAGTGAAGTTTTTTTTTTTATCATTGAGAGCTTTACTCAGTTTACTTAGTTTGAGCAGGAGTAATGTTGGCACGTCTGTCAATGGACCCGAGCTCAGGAAGCTACTGGGTAAAGTATTTTAGTGCTGGCCCATCTGCTGATGGGTGATTGGAATGTTAATGGACAACGGAGAATTGTTGTATTTATGTGAATATTTCTTTGTGATTGTGAGAATAAAATGACTATTCTGTTTTATAATGTAAAGTCTTGAGCATTTTATCCAGATTGATATTGTTTGTAGCAGATTATTGGAATGCATGATAAAATGGTTTCTTCTAGCAACCATTTAAAGTAGTCAGGTAAGGCTTCTTGAGGAGGTGTTTTTAGTTGAAGGTGTTAATAATAGTTAATTAGTCATTTAGCAGACACTTTTATCCTAAGCAGCTTGCAACATTTCATATACGTGTTACAATGAGCTACCTCTTGCTCAAGGACACACCTGGTGGCTGGGCTGGGATTTGAGCTAGGAGACTCCTGCATCCCAGCCTAATGCTCTACCCATTGAGCCACCAGAAGGTTATTAGGTGTGCCTGTAAATTGGAGTTCAGTGCCTGTGAACCATTTGGATTTTTGTTAGCAGTGATGTATGTAGTTTTTTTCTTTGATTATTGTTGGACCCTGTGTACTGGGTTTGATCTTGGGGAACAATAATCTGCCTGCATTCGCACTTATCTGGTGAAGCTGTTAGTCCACCCACCCGATCTACCCACTGGCGACCCTGGCCATTAGGCAACAAACAATATAGATGTAGGTGCATTATACCAAGCAGAGGCTGCAACTGCATGGTCCCAGGCAGGTTCACTAGAGGGCAGGTGAGCACAGAGCAAGGTGTACAGCAAAGGTGAAAATGCACAATCCATAATCAAATTGTGCTTTATGCAGTAGAACTAAGGACGAATAACATTAAACATGTTAGTTTAGTGGTGTATTTGAGTTGAATGCCACTTGAGCCTGTATACTTACCCTGTGTATTGTTCATGACACTTGGGTAGGTAGTTCAGGATTTCTGATAAGGACGAAGCAGACTTCACTATGTGAGTTACTCCTAGGTAGACTGTGCCCTGTGACACTACACCACATCTTCAACCATGAGGACAAGGGGTCCACATCGGTTCGATATTTATCGACTATATCGATGCTTCCTAGCCGATATGGGAATCGGTACAAATCTCGTGTTGT